>JAMAGY010000128.1:0-20859 GCA_023626415.1 Penicillium sp. S1701
TCGTATTGTTTGTCTATTCGTCCGGGTCGAGTCAAAGCAGCATCAAGTGTTAGCTTGGCGTTCGTAGTGGCAATAAGTATGTGACCAGGGTGCCCCCCAACCCCATCAAGAACGTTGAGGACAGTGGCCAGAGTGACTACTTGATGATCAGTTTCATCGTCATTCGTGGTCTTTCCAGCTCTTTGAATCCCTGCGGTGTCTATATCTTCCAGTACTACAATACAGCGTTCTGGAAGGGCGGGTAGTGTGCGAAACAACTCTTGTAGGCCATAGTTATCAACAATGCCAAGATTGAGCAGGTATATGGGAAGCTCAAACTGGGTGGCGATTGCTCGACAGAAGCTGCTTTTGCCGGTTCCGGGTGCGCCATAGAACAGATAACCTCGCCGATGCGGGATGCCACGTGTGTTGTAAAAACTGACGGTTCTTTTGCTGAGAAAGTTCCCAATGTCCTCGATAATCCCCTTCTTCATATCTTCAGAAAGAGCCATGCTATCCAAGGTTCGGGGGCTCTCATCACACATCCTCCGCCAGCTCACTTCGGCCTTTTGTTGGTATGCACAGAATACCTGTGTTTTTCCGCGGAGGCAGTCAACATTGAACTTTTGAATAGTCTCTATGAGATCTTCGAAATGGTGCTTATTCCAGAAAAAGTAATAAATGAAAATCTTTTCGGAATTTCTCGAAAAGGGATCAATGATGTCTCGAGGTGGATCGCGGTAAAGGGCAAACCAACACCCCTTATAACAGAAAAAATGAAGATGGCGCTGTCCAGGCGTAGTTCGAACTTTCATGAGTTTTCCTCTATATGCGGCTTCATCTGTCTCTAAAAACTCAGGGACATTGTGATTTGAATCCCATAGAGAACTGAATGCCTCCGTGATACCCACGATCACAGAGCCCGACAGGCTGTAAAATTGGACACTGGACATCCACCTCGTTACTTGAGGATACAAACTATTGCGGTGTTGAATTTCCGCGGATGATATGAAGACGGAAATAATTGGTTCGAGGGATGCCATTATCCAAGGCAATATGAATGCTGAAGTTATGGGAAAAGCGACCATCGGCAAGACGTAGGACAAAGCATTGACACCCAAGACTTCTGAGAGCAATCGGACAAGCCTGGATAGTCCTGGCAGGGATGCATCAAGAAGTGTGAGAATTATTTCATCGGACTGTGCAGACATTTTGGTGAAAAAGATGAAGCCCTGGGAGTTTGAGATATGGGGTTAAAGAAAATGCTGAATTTCAAAATGCTGATTCTTATGTGGTCTTTCCTGACTTTATAGGAAACTCCTAACTTATATCAGGTAATGGAATGTATTAAGTAACTAGCCAATTTCGCATAACGATGCAATACTTGTACATAAAACCCACTTAACCTTGATACGAAGGTTACTGACCGGCTCCAATTCTAGGTTTCAGGTAGTCCACTGGTATTGGGCGTGGATTGATGAAGAATTGGGTAATATGTGATGTGGGCCCAGTCACTATCAAGTCGATCCAGCACTGCGGAGTGAGACGGTCTGTTCTGTCCAAATGGGAGCAGATGTCCCATGAGGCAGGAGACATAGACTTCCTGTTTTAAGGACCCTGGATCCGACATCCTGCTCCAAACGCGCCGCATAATTTCCGCCCGAGTTCGCGACCATGGACCCAATGTGGACATCGTTCCATCATTACCACGTAAACCTGATCAGGTGAAAACAACCAGGTTTGAGGAGAAATACGAAATTCATCTTGACAAGCATAAATGATGCTTTGCTGATGGGGTGTCATAAGGGCAACAAGGTCCTTATCGACGGTGACCACTATAGCCAAGCTTAGTATTAGTATTTGAAGATAGATGTGTGGTGTTAGCTTACATTGTTCAAGGCCAATAAAATGGGGGCGTAAGTCCATCAGATTCATCGTGAATGGCCTATTTCCTAGTACGACTGCTGTGGCTTGTCTGTATCGGGGACTTATACTGCTATGGGATTGTTCAGAAGTCGACCAGCAGTGAGCATGGAAATCTATCGCTGAAATAGACAAGAATTTGTTCAGTGCATTTCAGAATGTAATTTAACTGCAGCTTTCTGAGCTAGATTACAAATTTATTATCTACTTTTAGCTATACTAGGTATGGTAACATTACAAGCGCTTGATGGCATGGAATCCTTTTCAGAAAAATAAACAAGAATCCAGAAATGTATCAAAGGCCTTTGAACTGTGAAGCCACCCTCTTTCCAAGGAGCAGTGTCAGATCAACAAACCAATGACAGCCATGAACGGGTGGTCTTTGATAAAATTTCGCGAGCCGTCGAGCTTTGCATGACAACAGGGTATGTCGGTTGGATTCTACGCACCCAAAGTAACCGGATGCTGAAGCAAGCAAAGCCCTTAAGATCATAAGGCCCTTAAGATAATTGTGGCAGATGGGCTCGGCCGCATGCTCTCTTCATTTTGCGGCTGTATTGGTGCGCCAGTAGCAGCACAGAAGCACCGATCTCCAACCTATCAATAACGCCACAAAGTGAACATGCAACAGTCGGTCGGTCGGCAGGGTACATTCCGTAATTACGTGTATGGATGTCAGATCCTTTGACTAGGATAGCCTTCACGCCAAAGCAAAGCTCTAGGTGTGGTCGCGCCATAGATTCTATCTCTTCCTAACCTGAACCTTCGTTACTTGTTCACAGGAGGCCAGAACAGCTTGATAGAATCAGTAGTAGGCGAACGCAACAACTCTAATATATCTCGTATGAGATAGGTAGCAGCTAAGGTAGACTGCTCAGGGTCAGGAAACGAGTGTACAGTGCGCATAAACAGGCGGAGTTCATCGTGGTATAGATGTCTTCATCCTTGAAAAATGGTCAAATAGCCTGTGAAATGCGACTGTTTCAGGCCCTGTGCAGCTATGGGCTCGAGAAGCGTCGTAATTTTGACTAGATAAAACGGGCGGAGGGAGACATTGTAAGAAACAAGACGAGCTCAGCCCCAGTCAAAAAACCAGTGGACTACGGAGTACAATAGTGAACAGATGACCCACAGCGGATCAAATGGGGTTTGATCAAGTGGAGATAAAAGTGGGGTAGTTGTAGAGGGGTGTCTTAATCCAGCTATTTCCATCTTAAGGCACCCCCCCCCCGGGACCCTCCTTGACCCCCTATCCCTTTGCGCGATCGTTCCAGTTCTGCGAAGCTGATGTTTGTATAGAGCCTTGGCTAAATCTTCTCACTTCTTCGCCCTCGCCTTAAGACAAAGGAGTTGTGTAGTGAACTTGGGTTTGACCTTGGTCTAAGTCGAAATTCCGTTAGTCTGATCAGAATAGAGGAATTTGTGGCTCGAAAATGCTAAAACATCGTGGGTATAAAGCTGAAAGTAAGAAATATGATAGGATGGATGAAATGATGTAAAGGTAGAAAATGTCAGGAGAGTAGGGAAGCTGGGGCGATGTAATAATATAGGAATATTCGGNCAGTCCCACCGAGCCCCTGCCTCTGCTACCCCCACTACGCTCGTACATAAGCTTCTTGGCACTAAGTGGTCCCGATCGTAGAAGAGGGTTCTTGCACAGGGGCTGTGCCCTCTTCATCACCTACTCATGGAGAACATGAATAGTATCACAGAGCAAATTGAAACGGAACTCGATCAGATTCTCACTCAACTCACCCTTACCATCAAAACCAAGCTATCTATTCCGGAACGCAACGAGTACTTCTGCCAGTTTCCAGCTTCCAGGCGGACGGCTGTTGAATCGTGCTAATGTTGAATTAAACAGGAACCATTCACCATGATTAATGGCTCATTCTTTGACCGTGGTAACACTCAGCCCTATGCCCCCGATCTGTCCGACCAGGATTTGCAATACCTCCCCACTCCAGGATAGTACAGTGATTCTCGAAATGGCTTGACCAGTATACACTCAATCACTCTTTCTCGGCCCCACCGCCAAGGCATTAGCGCAGACCATTTATTGACCTGACCACATTAATCTGAGGGACGTAGTGAAATCGCCGTGTATATCACAGTGATATAAAACGCAATATTACATTTTGTCAACTCTGGTGATATTCGTATCGGCTTGTACGGCTCATCGCCTATCGAGGGTCCGAATGGTCAATTGATTGTGTCTAAAAGAGTGTCTATCCCACGATCCTGTTGGAACAGGTGATCGTGGTGAGCTATGTGATCTATCAACCTACACTGCATGTTACGATACAGTTCTTTCCGACATGGCCCGATTTACCATACAAATACTATGGCAATGTGGGCAGGGACTGAGAATACACTAATCACTGAGATAGTGGTAATTTACCCTATATCAGGTTGACAGAAAATTATGATGGCACTCACATGATTGTTACGAGGGGAAAAAATGCCTCAGATTTCGCGAGGTTAGATGGAGCCGCACCAGTCCATATGCTTTTGGCAAGTGCAGATGGTTTTCTTTGCTGTCATTGGATAATCTGTCTTTGCAGAGGGTTCCAGAACACATGTATGGGTAATTGCAGTGGAAGCCAAATTCGAATCTGAGTGTATGCAAAGGTTAACATCTATCAGAGCAAGGAGGTATGGAAACTCATCAGCTCCCTAAAGGATGTCGTCCGCCAGCAAACTGCAGCAATCGAAGCCACCCAGAACGAGCTCCAGGAAGTCAAGCATAGCCAGAATCTGCCCCAAGAGCAAAACGACAAACTCCAGGAGGAGCTGAAGGCTCTGCGAGCGCAAATTGAAGCTGTGCCACCGACAGCTCCAGCCAGATCTGGGCAGAAGTTGCGGCAGGAAGCGGTCAGGGCCCATCCCAAACGACTCCGCAACGTGCTGAAAAAGAATCGAACTACATCAGAATTAGCATTCAGAGAACATGCGTCGGCCCGAGGGATAATGAGAACAGCGACGGAATACCTTTGCACGATACCTTTCAATCGAAGCCGTACATACCCACAACCACACCGCACTCACGAACGCCGTCTCAACACAAGACGTCCGGCGTGAACAGCCGGTCCTCAACGTTGTCAACAGTCACACCCGAGTAGTAAACAAGAATTGAGTTTGCTTCAACCCGGGGTTGGCTTGAAGCCGACAGTATCTAGACTGATCCTCACCACATGGAAAGTAAACGACAGTATTGAGCACAGGAAGCTGGATTGAATGTGTTAATGCAGGGAACAATTCAGACTCAATAGGTCTATGCTCATCCTAGCCGACCGCGTTGAAATAGTTTAACTTATATGCCTCATACATATCCTTAACAAGCAGTATGGTCAATGAGCCGCAGGCTCCTAGGAACCATAGCCAAGTTCAAACCCTGCAAATTTACTCAAACTACGTGGTGCATGTGGGTCATTAAATGACACAAATGCATTTCATAATGCATCCACCTGGTTCCTAGGAGGTCGATGTGAGGATTGCCTAACCCGGGGAACTAGCACTCTTATTTAAAGCTCGCTCCCTCCCTGGTGACTGATTGTAATGTAATATTGGCCTACACGAAGACAGAAGCCCTATCATTCGAAGATATGAACGTGGTATTTCGCCAGTTCAATGGGAGCATCAGGTACTGTATCGCCACTGCCTCAAAGTCTTTTTTTATCCAGAAGTCACTAATGCCTGCCGGACACATAGAGGGTCAGATATCATAAATTGTGAACTTATACGATCCCAAGTCTTGGGGCTGAGTAGCGCATCAAATAGCAAGCTGGAAGACGCGAGTGTGAACGGGACGAGCAGTGTGAGAGACTGCACGCTGTCACAGGATGTGAACGTGAATGGAGCGAGCAATGTGACAAAGAGCGATTTGGCACAGAACGTGAAGGTTAATGGAGCCAGTACTGTGAATCAGAGCACATTGTTGGATGATGTGAAGGTGATTGGTGCTACTCACGTCAAAGAGAGCATTTTGTCACAGTACGTGAAAGTGGATGGAGCAAGCCACGTGAACCGGAGCAGACTGCAGCGTGCGGCAGTAGAGAGGTCGAAGATCAACGACAGCATTGTGATGAGAAGCGTGCTTGAAGACTGCAGTGTGGAGGATTGCGAGATTGAAGGGTGTACGTTCGCTTCGAAAGAGTTGAAGTACGGAGTGTGGAGAAATGGCACCCTCGTTGGAAAAACGAGAGAAGACATGGAGCCTGTGGATCGTGAGTATAACACGAATACCGGCATGTTGTTATCCGTTCAGAATGGGAGCCATTTTTTCATCGGCGGAGGACTTCATGGTATCTCGATTGGCGATATGTCGATTGGGGAGTCGGAAAATTCCGTTGGCCAGGAATCAGAAATACTGTCGACGCCCCCCGCCGCCTTCAGCGATGGGCGGCAGCCAACGCCTCAGCTCGGAAGAAAGACTTGCCAATTTCCTACCGCTACACAAACAGTGGAATCGGAGTGAGAAATACGACACCGAAATCCCTGACGATTATTTGGACCCGCTCGATTTTGATATTATCGTGGAAGCTGTCACGACTCCGAATGGCGATACATATGATAGGGGATCCATCACAAATTGGATACAGGGGAAAGGTACTTGCCCCTTCACGCGTAGTCAATTGCGAGAGACTGATTTGCGCCATAACCGGTCGCTACAAGGTATAATTGGCAAGTAGAAAGACATTCACAGGTTGCCTGAATCCGCCGTTAGGAAGGTTGCCGCATAAGTCATGTATGCATCAAGAAGAAGTGTCGAATTCCGTAGGAGAGGATTATCCACCTTTCCTGTTTTGGATTGATGATCCAGCGCGTGCTCGGATCAGTGGACTGTTCTTGTATGTAACACGAACGCTGACGTCCGTGTAGACTATTCAACTAGCCTCGGCGACCTAGCCGGATCGCTCAACTCGATCCTGCATCTAGATAGAACAACCCTCCCATAATAGGATCCAATCGTACTAGTTCATACACGTTTGCCGCTTTCCGACACATCATGCAGGTAATACATATTTGAAACATGGCAATTAATCAAGTACGTACGTATGGAAATAATACGAACTTGTTCCTGGTTTACAGTACGGATATAAGGACCTGCTTGCGAACAATGTCAAGGACTATGGTTGTTAATGTATTGACAGCGGCCGTTACGGCTTATGTACTATGGAGAAGAAGACAAGCGTGTCTCTATTCTAGTTACAGGCAAAGCAACTTTATCTATAGAGAATGGGTCCCCAGGAAGCAACGTATGTGGCCAGGAAGCAGACGGTGTCAATGGAAAGAAAATCAAGTATTTCTTCTTTCACTATGTGGAATGGGCTATCCATAGTGAAATGGGCTACCCTTGGAGGGGAGGTGAAAGTAGAGATGGGACTCTCAATGTTCGAGGCAGGAACCTGGAATCCTATTAAAGAAACATTTATTTCCGCTCGATGATATAAACCTTTTACAGTTCTGGCAAATATGTCAACTTTGTCGAGGAACCGGGGTCAAACATATATACTAGCTTGAGTGTTTGATCGCTGACCAAACATTGTTGCTGGCGTAGTGTTACAACCCTAGTATCCGCGACCCGTCACACTTAAGGTGGTGGTTCTCGGCACAGAGCCCCATACGGTAATACCTTTGAATTTTGGAGTGCCAGCTATGGTTACATCTTTCAGCTCCGTGCTTTACTGATCTAGACATGTGCACAGAATTATCGGAGACGGTAGTTGAGGTAAGCACAATGATGGAAGGAGAAAGAAGGGATCTACAAGTTTTAGTGGGGTCCTAAGTGACTTTTTCATGTTGTACATCTGGACTCGAGGCTAGTCGACTTCTCTTAGATAGCGACCCTCTCTGGTGCCACTCAGACAACATCAATCCCCAGGATATGTTTCCTACTTGGATACTGGAATCATAGAGACAATCTTCATGGAAACACGCGGCGACAGTCATGAAGGATCAGGGTTGCACCAGACAAAGTCAGTTCTCTGAAATCCCGGCAGCCAGGAAACAGAACTCTTCACCAGCGATGTCCTCTACCCTCCAACGCCACTGGACCCCAGTTATTTTCTCCTCTTACAATGTACTTTATGCTCACGCGCAAGAGTGCCAAAGCCAGGAGCCCGGTTTGGCAGCGTGTGTCATCAGCTGCGGAGGCCATTGTGGGCGAAAGATTATCTGTTTCCTTCCCCTGCGGTGGTTCTGTCCCCGTGAAAATACGGCATCAGCTTGACGTATGATGAGCGGACCCATGGCTCTCAAATGGGAACCGACCAAGCCAATGAACATTTTTTGGGAGACCAAGCACTACCATGCCCAGAGGCTTGTTGTTCCTCCTCTCGCGACAACTGTACATTAATCGAGAGAAACCCTTGTGTTACAACCTCCTATTACCTATCACTTCAAATACCTTTTCAGCGAGTCACTGATTGTCAGTAGTGGCGAATCCAAAAAAAAAGGAAACAAAATCGCACACATCCGTTCAGAACGAGGGGCGAGACGAAACACCAACTACACCCGGGCAAACTTTCTGGGCTTGTCAAACAGAGTATATTATGAGGTTTCCTTGAAACCTTTTTGTAGGTCCATCTACAAAGCAAAAGTGCGATTAAATGCGCTCTATTACTGTAGATATACTATGTCCATGCAGCTGCTGATGAGTGAATTGGGAATAACAATTTCACCTGACTCTGCGGTGAAGCTCATTGAGTACATATTCCGAATAATAAGAAGCATCGGTTATCCATAGGATCCAAAGACTGAATAGCTTCGAACTAAACCAAACATTACCGCTGCACTACATCAGCTTGGGATACAAAAAGCCGGACACATGATTTACTTACCACGAAGTTCTCTTAGATATTCCATGTGGTCTGTAAAACATCCCGCGTGGAGTGACCTATTCTGCAGAGAGGCAGAATTACAATTATAAAATAGGGTCTGAAAACTGGAGTTGCTGGTTAATTCCGAAAGGAATTTGAATAGTGACATGGACGCGGTCGGAAACTCAGACGTGTCGAAAACCCATGTAATTACAGCGAGTCGAGCGAGAGATTGCTGGTCCAGCTGCGTTGACATCTCGTCTATGGCATCTCTGATCACTTTGTCAAGGGCGGGCAACCTCTTTGCGACAAGCAAGGCACTCGATAGTTCGGGGGATTGATGATAAGATGAGATCTCGGCAAGCAACAAGAGACACTCCAAAGCTGGCCGGGCGGCAGGGAAATAGAATCCTCTCATGGAAAACTACCTCATGTTAATCGACTGTCAAGATCTAGAAAATGGGTGTTTACCTTTGTGATTCTGGTGCCAAGCCAATCGTCCAAATATTTGATTCTGTTTTCAAACCATACCCAGATCTGTTGGGGCTGTGCGACCGGATTGTTGGTATACGTGCTGTATGTCCGAAGAAATTCTCGACGATAGCGATCAAAGATATCGCGACCAATGCGAGCGTTAAATTCGTCAAAGGTTTCTCCAGATTTCTGAGGGAGATGATAAAATGGATCGTTGCCGTGGAACTTCTCAAAACAGATTGTTCTGTATTTGGCGTGAATGCGGTGGGACTCTGAGGGAGAAACAGCCAGATCTACAAAGTTGAGGCCGATTGGAACTGCAACAATAATAGCATCATCTAGTCCTTTCATCACCGCATCCACCAGTGGATGCTGAAATCCATCGTACTCAATTCGTATAGTCTATTGAGTAAGCTTTTGAGAGCTACCTGGACTCAATCAAGAGAAAACATACGGATAAGGGTAGATTCGCTACCAGCTGGTGCTCATTCATTTCTTGGCATGTGCATGAAGGCTTTGTCTTCAACTCATTGCGATGTATAGATGAAGGAGGGAAATTTTTCACCAGACTGCGCCATTTACTTTCCAAAGCTGCTGCAGTACGATGGCGACTGCTGTCCACCCGCGCATTGAACTCCTTTTCAATTTGAATCCAAGATAGACGGCGGATTTTTAGGAAAACTAAAATCTCTTCCTCGTCCTGGCGGTACTCCTTTGTATGATCCCTGAGATACTTCGAGCCGCTGGTCATCCTGGCATTTTTGTTGGCGACGTGGAATAGCCAAGCCTGGATGGAACAACCTTGAGCGATCATCAAAAAGTTAGCATAATAGAGACAGAAGACGTTTGGGGGACCTTCATAATAAATCCGAAAGACCCGACGCTTGCTGGCTCGCACATGCCTCAGTCCGGCCCACGAGCTAATGTCGCCTGGGGCAGCAATCACATCAGTAGCTAACGGAGGATGAGGGGCTCGGAAAGCCAAAGCACCATTCAAAAGAAGTTATTCTCCAGATTAAGTCGCTCTTTCGATTCCCCTTATTTTTACATCGATTAGATGTGTTGACGAGATTGGCTGAGATGAAGACCACGTAGCGCGCCCAATTTAATTTTACGATTTACTGTTCAGAAATCCCAGGAAAACCTGAGAAGTGCTCAACATTTTTTGAATTCTATTTATCCTGGTTTCTTTAACCAAAACAAACCAATTCATTTCGATTAATTATAATTATCCCACTTCTTCATTTCAATGAATTAACTTCATATATTGATAAGAATAATCATGTTTATTGCGAAGCAATAAAGACAAAAAAAATGAACATAAAATGACATAAAATGAACATAAAATGGCAGGTATGTTCAGGACGCCAGCTATCCAAGGCCCCTTAAGATGTTGCCTGACAGTGGCCAACATAAAAACTTGGTTGTCGCTTGTTCCTTGGCCAAGACCAGCCCCTCATTTTGCTCTTCGCCCCCGGACGGACACCATTTCCTCATCCCCAACGGCTCCAACACAATGAGGTCGGGCTATATCAGTGTTGACTACAAGATCCAGCGTTCCTTCCTCTTTGGGGTGGTCGCCAATGTCGGCCCCGGCGGCGCCAGTCGCACCCTCTCCGTGGCCTACCGCCAACACCCTGAGAAATACAACGCAAGAGGATCAGGGACATGAGTGGATCACATGGTGGCCGACACCCTCGCGCTGATCGCGATTCTCTCAGATCCTGCCAACCGCGCCCCGCTTGAGGCGGAGAAGGCGATCGCGGAGGACTGGTATCGTCGCTCTCACGAGCCATTTGTTAATGAGCGACCCAGTGTGCCTGATCGCCCGCAGCCCCTTTATATGCCCCCGAGCAAGCGTCGGCTGCGCGTGGAACCACTGCCATCACTGCCATGGCAGGATGAGGCAGTCCGCACATCTCCCTTCACTGCAACGTGCGTACTACTGGCGTTGCTACGGGGCGACCACAGATACTGGACCCGCATCGGCGACGTCCAGTTCCAGCCGCTGTCGACGGTATTCCGGGGCGACTGCAAAGAGTATGGTCTCATCGTGTTAGATATCTCTGATCTAAATAGCGGTGTTAAGTATGGCATTGCGGCGTTTAACATGCGCTACATGGCCCAGCTTTCGTGGCACAGCGACACGGGGGGCTGGGATCCTGTCGAAGACCCTCCACCAGCCCAGGAGCCAGATGTGGTCCTGGACCTTCCGCGGCCTCGAGAGCTGCTATCGATTGTTCAGTGGATAGGGGAGTATTACCACTGGTCGGATCTGAAGTCGCTAAACATTGTCGGACAACTGGAGCTGAGGCCGCTGGCGGATGCGACCTCCTTGGATTGTACGTACCTCAGGGGAATTCGCACGATGTTACATGTGCTAACGGGGCAATGATAGATATATGGCCATCAGAGCTAGTCCCGCCAGAGGTGGTTCCTCCTGGTTCGTCTCTTTCTAAACGGGTTCTCTCGAGCATCCGGAACTGTCAGTGACTCCGTCCCATCCATCGTATCTGCTAATCGCCCTAGCAGACATTCGACCTCCTAAGTCTACCGTCAAGCCGCCAGACTATATGGTCGGCTACACTATAACAGACGACTGGCCGCTTGATACAAAAGAGGCGTCAACACCATCCTCCAACAGGACCACACTGACTGAGCCACCACCACCAGTCCCAGCAGACATCGACCGTGCGATTGACGAACTGCTCGATCTCACCCAGGAACCCACTCCCGGACCCCTCCAGAAGAGAGAAAAGCTTGTGGTCAACATTCAACTCATTTCCCAGTTCCGTTGGAGACTGCAGCAGAGACTTGAAGAGGAACCCTACAGGCTTGGACCCTTTATGTTTTCCAGCCAGGCCGTGCGTGTTGCATATGCGGCGTGTCAGCACCTTAACTGGGTGGTATTTAACCTATCACCTCATATCATTACCGCCGCTATAAGATCAGATGAGCTTCGGGCTGCGTCTGCACTGAGTATCTGTGTTGACCAGCCCCGATTCGCAGAGTCGGGCCTCGGTGATCTTGCAGCAGCCCTGGCGCAGTTGACATCCCTTAAACAAGTCTACCTTGTACATCGGCCGGACCATACGAACGACGATATATCAGCTCGTTTCCACTCACATATACTAAAACAATGGGAGAGTGACTCCAACCACACCATGAAGTCGAAAACCATCTATTCGACGTCCGCCTTCCTAACTGGTTTACGCAGTCGCGAATATCTTCCTTCGTTCCCGACGAATAGTTCCAGTCACACCTCCTCCACTCCCACGGTCTTTCCTACGATATACCTCTTCATGTTTGACAGTACGAACGGTTCCAGCACTGGATATACGAGCTACTTCTGTATGGAAAATACCATGTTAACTGCGGGAGACTTCGCCATCCGATTCCTCGGATGCCTCCGAGCCCTGGGCCCAGAAATGCAACCTGACAAGGCGATCTTACGATTCGCCTATAACTGGGGGCTGTGGTTGGTCCCTCCCATCCGTGACGGGAACCCCCACAGGCCACCCCGGTCCATTAAAACGGCATCATCAGCGGCAGATGAATTGGGCGTACGTCCCATCCCCCTGGGCTTCCCCGACCCCGAGCCGGATCCCAACAGCCCCTCCAGTGTCCGGCTGGGGGAGGTCCCACGCGGGGGTTGAGTGGTTCTTGTAGATCGACGAGATCCTAAAAGTGAATGGGGCGAGGACAAGTCCTTCCTACAATACTCTTTCGTGCGCATTCATGGTGCCCCCGTCGAGATGGCATCCGAGGAAGAGGAACAGCAACACCATCAACAATAGCAAAACCAACAAAAAGAAGAAGAACCCCTGAACTCCCTTCAAGTAGTTGGTGGGTTGACCGACTTCCTACGGATCACCGTGCCAGACACGGACATATCCACATGGGAAACTGGCACAGCGCCCAGCAAGAAACAATCGCCAAGACAGATGTCTACTGAGACCCTCCAGTTGCCACAAGATTCGCAACTGCTGCCTCTACAATGCCAGAGTTGCATTTCGGCCGACACCACTCGTTAGTCCTAATTGGAGGGAGCCGTTTCACCTGGTCAACAACGTTAACCAAACGAATGATTTGTCAGGATGAGGCCCAGACAGCCATGGCTCCGGGTGGGGCAGGCGACCCGCCCTCTACATATATGGTAAATTTTCTTTAAAGTCAACGTTGATCAACCGCCTCAACGCCCAGCAAAAGAGCGCCCATCCGTTACTGAGTCTGCCACGATGTATGCAAGTGGTCGCTGCCGCAACCCTACTTGAATGACATAAAAGACGCTCATTTTCCGTAGAAAGTACGATCAGGACTTTCCTCCTCACACTCCGGGTCTCGAGGCCTCAGGGCATCTTTCGCAGGGACATCTGCGTTACCAAGAGCCTCCGCAGGGACATCTGCGAAATCAAATGTGCCTCGCAGGAGAGGGCTGCGTCAACAAACTCTCCCTCACAGAAGATGAGCCCTGTGTTGTAAATATGTGCTCCCTCGCAGCCTTGAGCCCTGTGATTGTATAATCTTGAGCTTCCATGCAGCCTTGAGCCCTGCGTTATCAAATTTGTGCTCGTTCAGACGGCCCGTGGCGCCGCGGGTCTTGTCCTGATCCTCTGACGACAAGCAGGAACCTCTTCGTGGTGTCAGAGACTAGTATTCGAGTCCTTCAAGGGCACTCGAAGAAGCTAAGACCTGCTCCAAACAATCCATAGAAATCACGAACCTCCAAAGAGGCTTTGTCTCATGCCTTCCTCCTCTAAGATGGTCGCGGTCCCGTCCACGTAATGTATCTGTAGCGTTCACTTACTTTCCCGAACTTGTATACTGAGCGCTTACTTCATACAACATAGCGTAGCGCATGGGGTCATCGAGCTTGCTGACGCGGTATGTGCCAGCGTGGTCATGGCCGGTGGACGCAGCTGCCATCCAGAGTTGTCAACATCCCTGTGAGGGCTGTCTGTTAGCGGGAATGGTTATGAATATGCATGGGTGTGGTGAGGCTTGATGGTTGCTGACGGTGAGGGCCGTGGCTCATGGTCATGGTGTGTTGACGTGAGGCGTTGGTGGTGGGTTGTTAATGATCGTTGCTGGTCGTTGATAGAAGCTGACGGGATCGTTGATGGTCGTTGGCGCGCAGGGGGCTGGCTGAGTGGTGAAGTATCCACCGGCGATCAATACCTAATTAACACCTGCCCCACCTCAACACGGCCGTCCCAGGATCAACGCGAGGACCGACAAGCAGCGAGCAGAATATTGAGGCTTCGACATGAATTTCATAGTACAGATAGGACAGTGAATAGATTTCTCCGACACAGGTCAGTTCAGGCTACATGGTGGCACACCAGTTAGTTATATCAAGTTGCATGGAACTTAACAGGCGAACGAATGTATAGATTAAGATGGATGTAGAATATAGGCTTGTCTGTACTCACTTCGTCTATGTTTGCTTTGCGGGGTGATCTTCTTAGATCGAACTTGGTCGTGTGTTTTTTCACAATAGGCTGTTGCCGGGGGTAGGGTGTACTGTACAGGCGCGAACTAATGTTGCCGTCCGCTTGCTACCAACAAAAGATATATATCTCTAGATCGCGCCGCTCCGCCCATGATTGGAGACGAAATACGAGAAAAATCTCTGAAAAGCACTACAGTATGAACGCTAAAATTTTGATCTTTTCATCGGTTCTCTAGTATTATTTTCTCTTGCTATGACCAAATGAGTGATGCTACTGGAGCTGTAATGTCGACTTTGGGTTATGGATGCTGCTGTTCGCAATAGAGATTAACGTGATTATAGCAGGGAAGATTGTGCCCGTCACGTATGAATTTCTTTTTGGCCCAGTCGAAATAGCCTAACTGAAGAGATGCACGGGTTCGATTCCGGCACCCGGCACTCAATTGTTCATTTCGGAACAACAGAACTCGCTCATGTAGAGTGGCTGTCTCGGCACAACCAGTGTGGCTGTCCGAGTCATCTCCTCGGTAGTTTTTGTGATGTACTGTATACGTATAAGAATTGCCTACGTCTTGAACGTCGAGTGGATACGTTGAGCCTGCTCTTCCAATGTTATGAAAATGTCGCCCGAGTCAGCGCACCTTGTGGTCCTGGGATTGAGTGATCGACCCGCGGCTCCATCGGACGCGTGTCGCGGGGGGATCACGCGGTGCAATCATATAGCGCAGGACGCCGTGCCCAAGTCGCGTTAGTGGTATAGCGGCGACGATTGTGGGCAAAAAAGACGTCTTCTTCCTTTTTCCTGCATCTGGTGTTGAAAACCGACCTTGCTTCCCTTGGAATATCATAGGAGAATCACGATCGTCGTGAGGCAAGCTTCTGCGGGCGAGCCGTGCCCCTCGATGGTGACATCATGAGGAGCGTCCAGAAGATAGACGCGGCAAGCGGTTTTTTTTATATCTCCGTAAACCCTTAGCAATGCTCTCCTGAACTTTATGATAACTATATTTCACTCGAAAACGTTCGAGCTTATAATACGTACTGGCGACAGAAGCCAATGGAAGGTTAATCTGGGTGATATGGTGGTCGGTCGACCTGTTGCTCATTGATCACTATCACGGGTTAGTGCAATGGATAGAGGGGAGCTGGAACGGGATCTCAGCGAACAGACGTCCTTCGAACGTGCTGCGCAATGCGTAAAGCAGCTGGGAAGTAACCATAATATGTCCAAATCGAATATAATTGGATCACGTGGAAAGAAAATTCCAGGACCGGTGTCAAAACGTATCGGATTTGAATAATCGAAAGACCCACTGTAGGTATCCGAGAGGGTACATTGGACTCCGAGAGAAGTCCACTTCCTGTCAACCTGTGGCGGTAACTATCACAGTTGTTGCATACCTTATTGGCTTACGGCTCATGGGCTCAATAGAGGAAAATAGGCATTGGTCAGCAGAAGCAGGATTTACAAAGACATAAGGGACAAACGAGGTTGCACTACGTCATCTGGCAACAAAGTGGACAAAGACGTCTAATACATATATACCGAGACTCCCTCGAATTATCAGCCACGCACAGGGCCCTTGAATTCTAGCCAACTAAGTTATCTCACTTTCAACCATTACAGAGAAAACAGTTTCCCCTCTGCACTCACACAGGTTGTTTCTTGGGTTTTACCCGTTACGAAGCGAAATCCAAACGTGATATATTCCCGAGATGATGGCCGATCATTTTCAAGATAATTTATGGCTAGATCAGTCCATTGTAAAAGTGGTTTTGATTACACTCTGAGAGAATGTCTGAGTCTCGGCGGGGAGACTCTTCTCGAACATTAGTGTATGCTCACTGCGTTCGCTTTTAAACCACCTATTCTGACAAGACCACTGGAGAGACCGTTATGCAAGTTTGCTGTGGACCGCAAGTTACGTATAACAATGTTCGAATAAGAATATATCAAATTTGTTCAATTTAGGTAAAAATAACGACGATCAGCGATTGTCAAACCAGTCAAGTGAAACTGTTGACAAATGGCCAGGGACCTGCATGGTTACCCCTTTAATAGAAGCCCCAGAGCTGCGAAAACTACAATACTGTAGTGCCAAGGATCCGGGCTTGTTACAAGAGCCTTTGCAGCCATCGTCAAGTTACCAAACAATTGATTGCCTGGAAACCCCTTACTGATTTCGAGTAAATCGTGAAGCAGACCGGGAGTAGACAACTTCTTTCTACCTTTTGACCGGAATTGTGGCTATGTGAAATATGAGCTCGACAACGTTGCTTTTTTCACCATTCATGACTAATTGATAGATCTAGAGGCTAGGTCTGGCTCCGAAAAGTCCACATCTCAAGCCAACTCCCTTGTGGAAGCCCATTGTGTCCTGTATATAAGCTCTGAGTACACGCAAGCGATATAGACTCCTTCATACTATCTTCTCCCGATGCGTGAAGTTGTTCTCCATCATTCCTGGCCAGAATACAGGAGCCGTTACCGTAATATATCCGAGACAGTAATCAGCAGCCGGAAAGAGTCATGTAATAAGCTAGGGATCATTGAAACATCCTGCATGCTGGTGGATCCATCACGTGCAATCTGATTTTGTTGGGGAGATGCAACAGCTTTTGCTTTAAGTTATGATATGGAAAATTTCACCCGTTCATTGCCTGTGCGAAGAGAGCGAGATAATGGAAACTTTAATGCCGACTTTGACAATAGCTCATAAGCCCTTGATCACTACCTTTATACCTCCGAACGCGTGTCTTTCTCAGCTGTGGGCTGCTAGTGCCTCTGGTTCGACATGGATGAACTTGGGCCCTGTGAATACTGCACAATGTTTGCCTCCAGGGTGGTCACCATCGAGCACAATTGATTCAGGGGCATGCCCGAGTGGATGGAAATTAGCATCGAATGTGACGACTAAGATCTCCAACGAGCCGGTGACACTCGGGACCTGCTGTCCTCAATATCTGTGAGTGTATCCCATACAACCCTAGGCACTCAATCTGAATGTAGAAAGAAAGCTCACAATACATGACTTTCTGTAGGCCTAGTGGCTGGATTTTCTCTACCCGCCCAGAAACATCGTTGGTATATCCATGGTACGCCACAGAGATCTGCCAATGGTCTCCAACAACGACCGTTTACTATGGCTACAGCTGGACTAGCAATGATATCACTTTATCAAGACCGGGCAGTATGACGCCGGGCGGTGTTTGGAATGCATACGGTCTTCTCATTAAGTGGCAATCTAACGATGAAATTTCTACTGTTGCCGCCACCACAACCATACCTGCAACAGCCACTTCCACGGTACCAAAAGAGCATTCTCAAGACACAAAGTCAAGCCTATCTCGCAAGCAGAAGATTGGTATAGGGTTAGGTATGGGTCTAGGTGGTGTTATCGCCGTCTCTATAATGCTATTCCTACTTTTCTCGAAGCAACAGCATCAAGCGTTCCGACAAAGCCAGCCCAATGCCGTAAGAGCTCAAGAAAATTCGCGCCATGAGGTTTCAGTTGCAGGAAAAGCAGAACTTGATTCGGCTCCTCTCCACGAAACCGGGTGATTGCTCCATTGTCCACGCCATTTCAGATGAGACTGGCTATGATGGGCGTTTCGACGTACATCGAAAACCATGAATAAACCTAGCAGTGGAGTGATTCAATTGTTTTCTGAACATGTACAACCAACTTTTAATCGCACTGATGTGGACACTGCCAGAATTTCGTATATTATAAGCCCTTGGGTTTTAGCGAAGCATCTAATCAACGCCAGTTTAACTCTCAAAATGCCAAAATAGCTGCAGCCTTACTTACCTAACAGCTTCATGTAGTTGAATATGTTTCTATAAACTCTAATACTGTATCTGCTAGAGATTGATGACAAATCCATATATTTGTTTCTAGCACGATTGTTTTGCGATGATAATGTGACAAGTCACGGGTATTGAGGCGAGGTGCTGTGTGTTCTGACTTTGTTAAAGGAATCTGACGGATTATATGAAGCCTGATTGGCTTTCCGGGTCCTTTCCTCGGTGATTAGTCTTTGTGATCTATACATATCTGTACAAGGATTACCTGCATCTTGAATCTCGGGTGGATATGGTGAGCCCATCCTTCCAATGTTATGGGCATGTTGCCGAAGTCAGCGCACGGCCTGCGGCTCCATCGGACGCGTGCCGCGGGAGGGAGCACGCGGTACATGCACGTAGCGCAACATGCCGTTTCCGGCAGCGTTGGTGTCAGTGGCTACGGCTACGTTCGTGGGCCACAAGAATGTCTTCTTGTGTTTCTCCGCGTGATGTGGAAACCGATCTTGCATCTTTGCTATCATAGGGAAATCTCGATCGTGAGGCATGCTTCTGCAGGCGGGTCCGTGCCCCTCAATGGTGAACATTGTGAAGTCTTCGGTCGGTCGTCTTGTGGTGGCATTCAGCATGCCTTGGTTTGGGAAGAATCGATCATCTTCAGATCAGCGATCTAGCAACACCATCATCAGGGTGCCGAAATTTTCAGTGATTTGAATGTAACTTGCCAGCTTTGGCTCGTTGTTGTAATTTCGATACGCCAAAAGAGTTCTCTGCTAGATATCCTCGGTCAATCATGAATGTCCAGCTGACAGAAGGGGACTCTTACAGGTCGATGTACTCTTGGCCTTATGGAATTTGCAATACCGGCCATCACACTGTGTCTCATCTAGATTTAGGGCAAGCCGAAACAGGACTGAAACGTATTATCTCTCTACATCAGCAGGATTTCCAGTGGCGGAGGACTGTAGTTATATACTTCCCATAGCAGTAGCTTTGTATCGACCATGGTGATCTAGAGGTGAGGCAAGCTTTAGCTCGTTCATATATTCTAGAGGAGCTGGAAGAGCTCTTAATTGAGAAAATGGTCGTGGTGTTGCTTCGGAAAGCCCGCGGTCTTTCTTGATAGTCATTTGTGTGCGATCCTCCGAGTTATAGAATGCTGCGGTAACTCATTCGGTGTAGCATGGACGGATCATGCGTGCGAATGAGGTTCGGACTGGAAATGGGTCTAGAGGAACAAAGTCGTTGGAATACGGCAATGTCCTATCACTTTGACAGTTAGCTCTCGATCTGACAGGGTGAAGCGGGGAGATTGAAAACCGTTTGCAATGTTACAGCGTGGCTAGTCGGGAATGGGGGCCTTCCTGTGTTGGGACCACAATGCATTGAGTGGAGTGCCGTTTCAACACATATTTAGAAGCAGTAAGACGCAAGTATTCTCAGACTCAGTTGCTCGGCCCGTTGTATCAGTGCAATATTGACTATTGCGCTGCGGTAAGAAAGAGACATCAACAATTTTGTGAGGATCAGAGAGCCCGAATGAGATTACATCCGCACTGAGACTCAAAATGTAGTCCTGGGCGTTGGGGATAAGCGGCTGCCACGCCTGGGGCAACTTACCAGACATGGGCTGGCTCGTGGTACATTGCCTGCCGAAAGTCATTATCCTGGCCGCCGGGGTGTCCCCTTTGCGGTTAGGACCCGCAAACTGGGTTTGTACAGAGACAGCGGAGACGAGACTGATCTGAACATCTTACATGTCAGCATGGCTTCGAATGACCGGGCAACTACGCTTACCCGCCGATACAGATCTCAGTATCAAGGGGAGACAGGCTAGGGCGATACAACAGGTCAGTCCTATCACAAGTGCATGACATCTTGAAGTCAGTCCATACCGGGGAGTAGCTGGCGAAGTCGAGAGCATTTTGCACTAAGACATGGGGATGCTTGACAAAGACTGTTCTGGGTGGCCAAAGGCCAGATATTTATAGCATTGCCGCCAGTCTTTCAGGTTAAGTCGGTACAGCGATCGTTGCACGTTGTAAAGGGTCAACAGAACTGGCCCTCCAATTTTAGCGGGCTCTTCATCATTGATTTTTAGCGATACTCGGAAATATTGCTAGTTTCACTGTTGGCACTGTTTCAACATGCGCAAAGATACTGCTGATCGCGCTGACGACATGTTTCGACATGTTCTACGTTCATCAACATGCGTCTGTATCTCATCGCTACAGAAAACAGTGGTCATCTCGTTCAATTCGATTTACCAGTAATAACGACCTATTTCGTTAATCAAATGTTCAATATCGTTCATTCCGTCGCCATCTCCTTTTCCTTTCTTCTTTCTACTCGTTTCTGATATCGCTACGGAGCAAAATTCGCAGTATCCGTATTCTTTTGATGTT
>JAMAGY010000129.1:0-16354 GCA_023626415.1 Penicillium sp. S1701
TTTATTTGGGTCATCTTGCCACCCTTTATTTTCCAAATAAAACCCGCTATGCAAAAAATTTTTTTTTTTTTTTTTTTTTTTTTTTTTTTTTTTTTTTTTTTTTTTTGCAAGGTCCAATCAATGAGGGGCAATGTTTGGTTGATCCGTGATTAGCCGATCTCAATTGCCACCTTGGGTAGATAGAATATTCGGGGAGATTGCATGGTTACCGAGCCTAGATACACATTCAAACCGGTACGCCGGCGGAACAATTCTCAATCAAAGCGCGCAGTTTTCAAGAGAGAAAATTTCCTTCATATAGTTTGAAATATACTTTATGTAGGCTTCATATAGTTTGAAATATACTTTATGTAGGCTTCATATAGTTTGAAATATACTTTATGTAGGCTTCATATCGATTTTGAAATGATTACCCCTGCGCGTTGTGATGGACCAGCTTCCGTACAAAGTTTGGCTGTTGGATGTGGATTGGGAGTGATGACGCTCGGATGTGCAGGCATCTGGTGGGCGTTTCATCACACAAGGCATTTCATGTCACCGGAATGGAGGCTATCAGCGTCTCTCCGGAGAACGCATCAGGTAATTCTAGCCGTATCGCTCCTGGGATAACAAGTGCAGTGTGACTGGCCACCTGTTTACCGGATGCGTTAGTTTCACTGTTTCACTGTTTCCCCCTTCCCTTGCTTCCTATATGTAGGTTCTCTGATGGCCCTTCCAGGCATGAAACTTACAGGGAGCAACAACCGGCTTTAGTTGCGGATAGTTTCGATCTTATCAAAGGCAAGGGCATACGACGCTGGTATCAGGAATACTAACACACCGAACGTATGTAGACTGAACACAGCGATTGGCTTGATGAAGGTGGCGACCGGTATATTGAGATATTCCAACAGCAATATAGCGGCGAAAAACTCAAGCAGACTAGTGGTCGGGAAAAGAACTTCTTTGCGTGCCCATTGGAAATGATAAAGGCTAGCGATGTCATACGTAGACTGATGAAGTAGTGAAACTGGTGAATCAGTGAGCGATTGAAGTTCATCACTATAGTGGATGCATCAATGGCAGCCATTAACGCTAGAGCACACCAAATATCACCGTAGTACAGACTAACAGATTCCTCTAACCTGTAATTGCTGCTATTAGTCGTATTTATGACGGTGGTCCAATGGAAAGCATCCTGAGGAGAGGAGGCACTGGGCCCCCAGAGCTGGATGTAACAACCGACCACAACTATCCAGCAGAAGAAGGCTACCAGACCACCCAGAAGATGTAGCCAGAACTTCAAAACGCAGGCTTCAACTGTAGGAGTAGAAGTGAACACAGCAGTGATTGGTAACTCGTCAATACTATTATTGATTGTTTACACATAGTTCCTGCATTGAGGATCAGAATATCTAACCTGTCACAGTCCGATTCAAACTGTGCTACCGCATCACAGATAGACCCGAAAGAGCAGAGGTCTAGCGAGATATATCTGATATTGACAGGAGAAGAGACCTGTGCCTTAATTTCCGCCATAGCCTCACGTGCCTTACGTCGAAAACATGCGGCTATGTAAATACGAGCAGGGCAGTGCCTTGCGAGCTGGCGAATGGTCTCTTTGCCGATACCAGTTTCACCTATGAAGAACTTCTGTGTTAGCTGGAAATGTAGTGGGTGTTATAAAAAAAAATGTCAGTACCTCCGGTAATTAAGATGACCTTGCCATTCAATTTAGAAATATCACGCCCCGGCTTGAATGAATCACCTAACAAGCCGAGCGTAGCCTCGTTCAGGGTCGGGCCAAGACTACATAGCGACTCCAAAGGGTGTCGCAGGCTGTAGGATACAAGCCCCCTAAAAGAACCCATGTCGCGGAACTCCATTAAGTCTCAGCTTCAATATCGTTGACTGGACTAAGGGAAGGATGTAAGTATTAAACTGCGTCCAGCCCTACTATGACGCTCGCCACTCACAGGATGAGATTTCTTGCTTTCTTTCTCTTTGTTCGCCGCGATAATGAAGTCAAAGGTGAAAGCATTCAGAAGCTGTTCCCGCGGAGAATCATGCTATAATAAGTTACTGATAAAAATCTTTTCACTAAAACCGCTTATCTGACTCGTCTAGCTGATCTGCACCGCTAGTAGATCAGTGAACTCGTATTGTTGTGCGACTAAGCTATATCCAGGATCTTAATTCCTCCCCCTTTAATTGCGAGAGCTTTGTGGATCAAGTGACACAGACAGGTAAGTGTTGATTCATGATCAAATAAATATTATGAAACTTTAATCACGACCTACTTGTATCCTGGCTTCATGTTACATTAGATTCCGCTGTGGGTGCCCAATGTGATTTGGGAGTCGTAGACGTAGATCACAAGGTTAATTTGCTGCCGCTTGCCTGCGCAGAATATTTCGCGATTCAATGGGGCGAAAGGGTGGGTTTCTTGGGCTAGCAGTCTCCTCAGAAGCACGTGTGCAGCTTATATAGGGATCGAAAATGGTTAAGCTAAACTTTCAATGCAATGAAATGCTGATCTACTGTATCCTGGCCGATTTGTGGCAGCGCTTTTTGTATCCTTCGGCGAAGACACTTCTCAGCTGGAGAGATATAAGTGGAGAAACCCGCATGACTCCGCAAGTTACACACCAAAGCCTGAAGCCAGACGATAGACAGCCACTTTATCATAACTAGTACAGTCCTGAGCTCATACGTAATTAACAACCTCAGGACTGTACTAGTTATTGTCGCGTCTGCATGTTCCCTGCGTCCGGCCTGTCTGTCAATTTGATTCAGGAGAATGATCTCTTCTTGGCATCTGGTCTTTCTTGTTCATATGATTACTATTTTCATATATTCCTCGGTATCAAAATTATCCTGATCACTAATCAGTATATACGTAGAAATCATATGCATTTTCACGGAAAGTGATCACCTAAGTACAATTGGTCGTCTCCTAAAAGTCGCCAATTCCCGTCAACATCAAGATCAACGAAATCAAACTAAAATAACTAGGAGCGATATATAAAGTAAACAGATAAATCAAAGCAGAAAGAATGAAGTTCGCAGTTCGACATGATGATTCAATCACAACTGTACCATGTCTGTGTCGAGAAGGTATCGCTTCAATTTGTTCAAAGGGCAGACGCAGAATCCCCGGCTTCCTCGTCCTTCATTTGCTCCGTGTCGCTGTCAGCTTTCTCTAGCTTTCCTGCATTGCGAGCTTTTCTTGGAACATAAAACACCACAAACGTCACAAGACCTGCTGCAGTGAAGCCCAACAAAGTCCACATACCATTGCGGTACTGAACCAACTGGTCATGCTCCGTATTATGAGCACCTTTAGTACTTCCCATGACGACATTAGCAACCGCAAGGAAGAGCGAACTTCCGAATTGGTACATGACGTTCATGAGAGCAGCGGCAGTTCCATGGTCCTCAAGGGGGATCTCATTCAACACAATAGCCTGTGCGGCCACAGCAATGCCGGGTGCTGGGAAAAGGTAGAGCATCGAGAATATAATAGGGTACCAAATGCCAAATTGAGGACCAATGAAACCCCAGGGGATGAGTGCGCCCACACTAATAACATATCCGATCACAATAAGAATTTTTGTGTGACCCATACCCACTAGCTTGTTACCAATACCTCCACCAATCATAGAAGCTGCAGTGGCAGGCTGTATTAGATAAAAGGATTAGTTAGGGCTTTTTGAAAATATGATTTTGTAATATAGTGACGATGATATGCTTACCAAGAAATAACAGGCCGCTAGCACTGTTTTATAGTGCAACGAATTAAGACAGATCTCAGTGGCTAAGTAGAACCAAGTAACCCTACGAAAGAAGTAAGCAGCAAAATCTTTCGCTGATAAGTATTGCAAACAAATAAGTTGACTTACCATCCACCTCCGACAAACATGAAGACGGTCAGAGGAACAAGAACATGAGGGTTGCTCATGATGGACAATGGTACTGCCGGCTCCTTGGCCTTGCGCTCAACAAAAGGGAAAGCGATAAGCAGCAGGCCACCTAGAGCAATGGTCACAATGATAGCGGCATGTCTCCACCCCATGTCTTCCGCATCGTTTAATCCGTAGATCAGGAGACATGTACCGGCCATAAAAGTAGCCACACCGAAGTAATCGAACCCACGGCTGTTGTCGCGGTTAAAGTTGGGGATGATTAGGAAGCCCAAGATAAACGAAATGCCGGCCAGAATGAAGTTCACCCAAAACATCGAACGCCATCCAGCGGAAGAAGCTGTCAACAATGCTCCGAGAATGACTCCTAGCACTGTGCCGATCGGGCCACATGAGACGTAGATTGCCAGACCGGCATTCCGATCTTTGCCAGGTGGAAATGTGTGACTGATAACGGATATACCAGTGGCGCACTATATATGATTGTTATAAAGGCATAATTAAGACAATGGGAAGGAAGAATCTTACAGTCAAAGCAGCACCGACACCAGCCAGGGCTCGACCGGCCAACATACCATCTTTGTTGGGGGTCCACGAGATGAGAATATTGGCCCAGAACAACATAAAGGTACCAATCAGAAAGGTTGGGCGCAACCCCATACGATCTGCCAATTGCCCTCCAACGGGAAGAATAGTAGCAAAGGTCAGTGTATAGGCAACCAAAACCCAGTCCAGATCACTGTTGGTGAGGTTCAAAGACTTCTGGATATCTGTAAGACCGAACATGACCATAGAGCTTTGGAAAAGATCGAGGAAATTGACGATACATGCCGCTATGATGACTTTCCAAGCCATTGACGGCTTGTTGATGTCGCCGTACGGCGGAAGTAATCGAGGCATGGTGGTAGCTGGCAACTATTCGACGATATCAGGAAGAGATTGGGTTCATATACTCAAATAGGCGTTGAGATCCGATGAGTATCGAAGAAGGGAGGAGGTAATTCTGAAGACAAAAAGGAGGAAAGAAGGGTTGTATGAAGGTGAGGTTATAGAAGGAAATAGTCCTAGGGCTAGTTCTTGTTTTGCGATGGAATAGATGATGCTGTGGTCCGAGCCGGCTCGGGCGTACTTAAGCTAATCGGTATACCAATCTAGACAGGTCCAATATATACACATTAGAAATCCAACATCGCGTAAACTAGGTGCCCAGGGCCTAGGAAACCAATTTAGGGCAGGGTTGTTGTATGAAAAAAGTTTCCGAAATGTTTCCGGCGCTGCTGTTTCTTTGTTGGCGGGCGCTAGTCCCCTTTGTGCCGCCGCATACAGCGGCGTAACAAAAGTTCTTAATGTGTTAAACTTACGGTCAGACTTGCTAATCTGGGGTTGCGAGGCGGGAATTGTTGTACATAGGTTAATTTTGATACCGCTCGCGCCAGTAAAATCGACGTAAAAGCGGCCGCACATCGACTATCCCAGAGTACCGGGTACAGTTGTATTGACTGCAAGGTCAGTGAGAGCCTTGAGTATAGGCTGGGGGGTGTGGGTCCAAATTCTGCCCATAGTTAAGAACTGTCAGAACCTCTTATTTAACCCAATCATATGGACGCATCTGTGGTACCTTGTTGTCTGTATCGGTTATGCTCGTCTACACACAAATTTGTATGCGCCCGAGCATTACTAAGACTCTTGGCTAAGTTACAACGATACAATCTAACAATCCCTTACAATACCAATTCTCCACGATACCGACAATTCTTCACACGGTGTTGTGTACTCTCCGCCTACCTAGTAGGCTGTATAGACCCACACGAGGCCTGTCGTACTGACACTAAGTTACAACGATACAATCTAACAATCCCTTACAATACCAATTCTCCACTGATACCGACAGAATCTCTGTGTGCAAGTGGTGAATTTGATTTCGATGTACACTGTAGTAGGGTGGCGTTTGATATATCCCACTAATAACGAGCGCCATCTCTTATCATCCCGATTCGGTAACTTTGCTCCCATCGCCAAACATGCAAACTTCAGGATGCAAACCTAGCACTTCATATAGTGATTGCCAGACTACTCGTCACATTGCCCTCCTCCTTAAAAGGACCTAGGCCACCAGGACAAGTCATTATTACGCGGCTCTATCGTCATCAGGGTAGTCCGGTTCAAAGCGGCTTCTGTCCAGACACCTAAGCGCTTCGGAGGCCCTGGGGGCTATGCTCCGCAATAAAGTTCAGCTGGCTCTATTCTCTTTGAGGACAAGATTATCACCAGCGTCCACAAGATGAGCAGCACCACCCAGCTTACCACCCTCGAGGCCTTCCTCCAGGGCTACCCCACGATCAAGTACATCCCACCTTCCTCTCCCGAGTACCCCGCTGCCCGTAAGGCCTGGAACGGCGCTCGTTTGGACAACCCGCTGGCTGTAGTTCAGCCGCAATCGCCGTCGGATGCCGCCGCCCTGGTTAAACATGCCAAGCTTAACAAGCTCCTTTTCACTATTCGAGCCGGTGGTCATGACCTGGAGGGTCGCTGCGTTGTTGAAAACGCCCTACTGATTGACCTGCGCGCTTTGACTGCTGTTACGATCGCTTCCGACCGCAAATCTGCCACGGTCCAAGGTGGTATTTTACAGAATAAGCTCGCTATCCAGCTCTGGGAGCATGGATTGGCTACTCCGACGGGAGCAATCCCATTCGTTGGGTATGTTGGCTGGGCTACATATGGCGGGTACGGGCCCTTCTCGTCGCACTGGGGTCTGGGAGTGGATCAAATTCTCGGTGCTACGGTCGTCAATGCTAACGGTGACATTATCAAAGCCGATGAAGCACTTCTTGAGGGTATCCGCGGTGCTGGCGGCTTTTGTGGTGTGATAATTGATCTTACGATTAAGGTCTATCCTCTAACTAGTGTAAGCCCTCGTCTGGAAATCATTTGGATAATTGTATGGGTATTAACCACATTATTTCTCCCTAGCTCCTGGCCGGGTTGATCTTGTTCAATCCTACTAATATCAGCAAGGCCTATATTGACTTCAACGCTGCCTATGAGGAGCTCCTTAACTCCGAGGGTCTACCCCCGCAGCTCACCCTCCAGCAGATCTGTTTTAACGGGCCCACTGGTCGATCCTTCGGCGCACTGTTCACTTGGAGTGGCGTTGATATCGAGGAAGGAAAGCGATGGAGCGAAAAGATTGCTAGTCTCGGTCCCCTTCTTGTGAACATGGTCGCTCCTACCACAATCCCACAATGGTTCGCCGCCAATAGCGCTATCGTTGCTCCAAGCGTCGCCGGTTCTGGCTTCTCCCACAACGTCCGCCGCGTCTCCCCGCTTGTTGCTGAGGCTATTGGGCGCAATCTTGAGCGTATGCCATCTGACCGTGGTGCTATGGTGTCTATACATCAGCTCCGCGGGCCGTCGGTAGGACCTCAAAGTCACATGTCTGTCTTTGCAGCCCGTGAGCCGCATTACCTGCTGGAACTTCTAGGCTTTGTGATAAGTGGCGATCAAGAGGGGTCACGGCAGTGGGCACTTCAGGCCGCTGAAGAAATCAAGCATGCTGACCCGGATATTGTGCTTCCGACAGCTTATGTCTCCTTATTCAATTCTGCGGTTCAGGCCAAGTCACCGACCGAGGCGCTTGAGAAGACCTACGGCAATAAGGCAGAAGTCTTGAAGGGTCTAAAGGCAAAGTTCGATCCAAAGGGTGTTTTTGCCCTGACCGTGCCGGCTTTGAAGTAAGTGATTAGCCAGAGCGCGACGATAAATATGCGCAGAATGGATGTAAATGATATTTGGCAATCTCACTTTTACGTCGAAGAGATCTAGTAGAATGTCGTAGGCTGTTGAGCAGGAAGCAGTCAGGCCTGTTACGGCTAAAAGGAAGTAGGAAGAATCCTGTGCATTCAACGAAGGAATCAAGTCTAGAGAACAGAAAGAAGAAGAGATCTGGTGGGCCGGCGTTTGATATATCCCACTGATAATGAGCGCCATCTCTTATCATCCCGATTCGGTAACTTTGCTCCCATCGCCAAACATGCCGACTTCAGGATACAAGAGTCCTTCTACTACCTGGATCTAACACGCCGGCCCTCGGCGGTCACAACACCGGAGCTGCAGGCCGGTGCAAGAATGCGTACACCAAATAAGGGATGGTATCCCTCAGAAGGATATGTCCCGACAGTAACTGTATATGACGAATTGCCAATCTAATCGGTGACGATAGTGAGGGGATAGAATGGTAAAGGTATATAACATATCCACTCCAAGCACTGCCTATTAGAAATCATCCCTGGAATATGGCTTCTCACGGACCGCGTGGGCTGATAGCCCAGAACGATGCAAGGTCGAGGTCTTCAAAGATGCTTACAGCATTAACAATGGTCCTTCGTTATGGCTACATTCCAAGACATGTTTCCGTGATCATGGACGGAAATCGGCAAAATGGCCTTTCTGTCAAAGAAGGGCACAGCATTGGATTCGGAAATGTGGCTGATGCAAGTGGACATCGTACAGCGGCACCGCAAAAGTCTCCGACCACCTCTGCCTGACCGCCTACTTTCTGCCATGAATTCTGCCGCACTAAAACCTCCAAAAATCATATTGACATTAACCCAATAGCTAATATTTAGTATACCAGCCATCTGATGCGATAATAGCCTGCACCCTGCGAGACATGCTTTCTGATAGACTTTTAGGATACTAAGATCGATTTGCTGACATGCTTCCTTCGCTGTATGATTAAAATAGCTAGAGTGGTATCGTTAATTGGCATATGTAGTAGATCAGGTCGAATTTGATAGATCTTCTGCTTTAGTAAGGTCCAAAGGTTCTCAATTGGATTAAGATCTGGCGAACAAGGCAGCCAAATCATTATCTCACGGCCTAGTTGCTCCACAAATTCGCGTACGATCTGTGCAGTGTGTGTTGGAGCATTATCTTGTTGAAAAATCGAAGATGGGTCGATAAGCAAAATTGGTAGAATTCGTTGATATAAATCAAGAATCACGAAGCGATTTACGCCTTGATTAGGTGAATCTGGGTCTCCATAGAGAGCTACTAAGTCACTTCGACGAAGAGCCCCGGAAAATGCAACCCGGAACATCTGTTTAACTTGGAATCCGCGATGTGGTATTGGCTGGACTTCGCCTTGGACTGCTTGGTCGGATGGGCGAATGAAGCTATATCCTTCTCCCACCTGTCCATTTGGCAGCATATGGAACTTTTCCGTTTCCCGCAAACCCAACTCTGCCTTTGCAGGTTAGTCTCCCACCAAAAGCATCCCTTGATCCACGCTCCTTTGTACATAATCTTTATTTCTCGTTGGTATTCAATTGGTGAAGTTCCATTTTGTTTATTAGTCGATGAACAGACCAAGTAGAAAGAAAGGAAAGGGAAAGGAAAGGGAATCAGTCCCGTCTCTGACGGAATCGTTTGGAATCATTTCGAATCGTTTGGAATCCTTGCTGCTAAAGGAAAGAAAGAGAATCGGTCTTGGAATTTCGCGATGGAATCCTTTGGAATCATTTCTGCCTAAGGCAGTATCTGAGAGGCCATGGTTTTACTGCTGGGCTCTGGCCCGTCACGAGACTTACACTGATTATTATTGTCCTCGGTTTCATATAAGGATCTTTCATGCGCACGGAATTCAAGTTCTGCCGTATGATTGCGACCTGGATTATTAGCATATGGCCCCTTGCTTTAGATTTATTCCACCTGGACCATAGGCTGATCCTGAGGCATAGCTACCATCACCGCCAGATTTCGCGATCAACACAGACTTCCATCTCGCCCAGACTGCTTATCAGGCGGCTATACTCGATAGAATGTTTGACAAGGCCAAAGGTGAGGCTTTTGATATTTTCTTCGGATGAAAGAGATCCTTGCAAATTAGGGCTTGTCTATGTTGATGGCCGTCCTCTTCACTACAACGGTCTTTGACTTCTCTGTTACACGCCAGAAGGAAATGGTGAAAAATCCGGTGTATTCAACGAGGGAACGAAGCTGGAAGAGTGAAGAAAAGAAGAGGAACGCTAACTAGCGGGTGCGTTCATGATATGTCTCGCGATAAGGCGTGTTTTATCACCCTAATTCGGCACAACAGCAAACCTTTGCAAACCTCCTAAACACTCAACTAGTCAGTTCCATCGTATCCATTCGTCACACGCCCGACAGTCGTAGCCAACTGGATGATACTAATGTGGTTCCTCTACCTAATAATAGCCACGTACTAGAGGAAAGTAGCACACAGCGGCGTTCGTCTAGGCGCGTTCCAAAGCTCAAGACAGGATGAGGTTTATGTATATAATTAGCAGAAACACAGAACCAGATTTGCTAGTTCGTGTTACACTCGGGTACAAGAGAAAGATAAACAACCAATGTAGTAGCATTTGACGAAATAAATAAGCATGGGGAAGGAAGAAGGGAAGAAGTGAGACGGTGAAAGATTGTGGTTGATATAGTTATCTTGTGGATGCCTGACACACGAGGCACCAACCACACATATGCATCTTACATGCATCACACACGTGAATCGTCACAGTTCGGCGGAAATTAGTGAAAAGTAGTAAATGCTTGTTAAAGAAATAGCATCTGTCTGCGAACCCAACAAGACTGCCCGTGGAGGTTTCGACTCTCGAAAGACAGAAGATGTTCCTCGGCTGTTTCGCCCGTGATGTAATCCGATCGTCATAAACAGGGCATAAAGGCCAACATCATACCACGCAGATCGTCCAATACTGAAGTCATCTTTCGCTCCCTGTCACTCGTCCATCTGAATGAGTCAACTGTGACCGGATAGAACCATGTCGAACATAGACTTCGACCTGATTGTACTTGGAGCCGGTAAGTTAGATCTCAGGCTTGAGATTACAAGAATATATTACTGATGAAAATAGGCTGGTTCGGACTATCAGCCGCCAAGCACTACATCCGACTCCATCCGGACCATCGCGTTGCAGTCATTGATTCTGCCAGCAGCTGCGGTGGTACATGGGCCGAACACCGCCTCTATCCGGGCTTGAAGTCAAACAACATGGTCGGCTCATATGAGTACCCCGACTTCCCCATGCCTGAAGAGATATACGGTGTCAAGCCCGACAGCCATATCCCAGCAGCTGTCCTACACCGATATCTGACCGACTACGCGAAGAAGTTCGGTGTGTTTGAAAAGGTCATTTTCAATACCTCTGCGGACACGATTGAACGGGCACAAAGTGGGGGATGGAATGTGCATATTTCTTCCCAGGAGATCTCAGCCACCAAGTTACACTGTGTACGTCTGATAGTGGCTACTGGCCTGACCTCAACCCCGAACATTCCCACATATCCCGGGAAGGAGGAGTTTGGGGCGCCATTCTTTCATACGGCGGACTTCAAACTGTATGCAAATACCCTCAGCACGATGAAGCGTGTGGTAATCGTTGGAGGTGCCAAATCTGCATTTGATGTCAGCTACGCCTATGCCGACGCTGGAGTGCACGTCGATTTGGTGATTCGACAGGATGGTAATGGCCCCGTCTGGCTATCTCCACCATTCGTGACACCATTGAAGAGAAAGATGGAGGAGCTCATGCACACACGATGCTTGACTTGGTTCAGCCCAACCCCGTGGGGTGATGAAGACGGGTTCGGATTAGTTCGGAAGTTCCTTCATGGTACCAGGCTTGGGCAGCTGGCTGTGCATAACTTCTGGCATGTTCTCGAATCAGACATTGTTGAGTTGAATGGATATGAGGACCAACACCACCCTGGTCTAAACGCCCTCAAGCCGTGGCATTCGGCCTTCTGGACTGGCAGTGGTGTTGGCATCCACAATTTCCGGACCAGCCTTTTCGATTTGGTGAAACAAGGCAAAATTGAGGTCCATACGACAAATATCACCAGCCTGAGCCGTCGAAAAGTTCATCTGTCGACGAATGTCTCTCTTAATGCCGACGCCATAATCTGCGCCACGGGGTGGAAGAAGACCCCATCGTGCACCTTCAAAGATTGGGACGGCAAACTGCCACTCTCAGACCAGGCACTGGGTGACTTGATTCGATCATCTGATGACGATATTCTCTCCCGCTTCCCGATCCTCAAATCCCAGCCTTCGCTACGTGGAGAGAACAAGAAACGTTTTCACCCCCTCCGACTCTACCGGTTTATCGTTCCCCCAGCTATGTGGGAAGATCGTACGTTGGCATTTGCTGGAATGATCTCGTCTGTGAGCACATCGATCTGTGCCAGCTTGCAGGGGCTTTGGATCGCTGCCTATTTTGATGGAAAACTCCGCCGGGTGCCCAAGAGTGAGAGCGAAGCAACCCAGGAATCAGTTCTGAATTCTCGATGGGGTAGATGGAGGTACCCCTGTGGATATGGAGGAGAAATCGCTGACTTTGCCTTTGATGCGATACCATACTTTGATCTAGTCATGAAAGATCTGGGGCTCAAGCACCACCGAAAACAGTCACCAATTGCAGAAATTATGGAGCCATACAAGCCATGGGATTATAAGGGCGTGGTTGACGAATGGCTCTCAGAGAATCGTACGTAGAAAGAGCTTCGCCTATTTAAAACCCCTGTCAATGCCTGTAGTAATTTCACAGGAATGGCCTGTATAGCTATGGGAATCCAGTGGAGTGTTGATTCTGATGGACTAAACTATCGAACTTCATGGGTGTTGAAATTGGTATATAGAAGCAGAGGGCCAGGAAAGGCCCGACAGGTACATAAAAACAGAACGATCACCAAGACTACGAGGGGGATGTAACTTACTGGAGCGGACGGAGGAAGTCATTCGTGCTAGGAACGACTTGTTGTCTGAAAGCGAGGGCGGGGACACCTGTACTTATAGTCGAACGCTGCATAGCTGCAAAAAGACAGTCTATGAATAAATCAATCAATCAATCAACATATAGCTGCTTCTGGGAACTATACTAGCTCCTAGGGCTGACTTGCACGTTCCTAGAGCCGATGGGGCTGTTAACAAAAGGGACGGATCACCGTACATAAAGACGGTCATCCTTTCTTTCCGATTGATAGATCACAGTGCGCGAGCGGGAGGAATAGGCGCTCTTTTTGTTTTGCTTCAACGCCGAAGATCTTTCTGCGACAATGCATTTTTCCACTGCAAAACCCGTCTTTGCCGGTTAAAGCGTCGAGGCTCTATTGATAGTTCATCCAGCAAAGAGGTTGATTTGATTGTTATCAATAATGTTCCAGAGCCTAGTGAACCTTCCACGCTTACTCAACAACTTGAGTGTGTTTAGTTAGCAGTTCCGTATGCGCATTGAAACGTCTATAAATACGTCCGCGCCGCTTTCGTGATCGACACCTCTGGTACATTTCATTTAGGCTATCGCCTACCATATCTAATTGATTACTTACACGCTTCTCACGTCAAAACATGTTCACCCTGAAAGTCAGAGATCCTAGAAACAGTGCCCCTAGCATCTACAGTCGGAATACCAATTCAGTGAAGACACTACCCATGAACCAACCGCCGCTCAACCTTCCTGACGCCGGCGCAAGGCCTGAGATTACTGCTTTGGATCGTCACGTGGCCAAATGCCGTGGATCCACCATGGCCTTGGAGACTACTCACTCACGCTTACGACGCTGGAAAAATGGGCCCCCGCAAACTCTATCGCAGTTAAAAGATGAAAAGTTGCGCCAACACAACCAACAAGAACGTGAGAACAACTTCTATAGAAAGTCATTCCAGATTTTTCACCAACTTGCCTATACGGTAATGGACACCATCCAAAACCTGGCTTTGGAGTATCATTTCAAGCCCGCCGCTGTCCCTGCCAAAGATCCGCGCTTGATTCGAACCGTCATTCTCTTGCAGATCGCGCTTGACAAATCCCATACGGACGAGTCCGAGGCAATTGAACAATGGAAAGAAAATGCGGAATACAGACGAATAGCGATTCACCAATTGAATGGCTGTGAAAACTGGTTTTTTCAAATAGATCACTGAGTCTGAATCTTGGATTCAGGGATTGTATCAGATCTCGGCGATCATGAGCGACCCATAGGCTTAGCGTTTGCAGATTATGTTGTCATTCCATTGATTGTGTCCCAGCTAGAAGACTAATCTAAGCCAACAAAACATCCGACTTACAAGAAAGATCCATGTAAATACCTCTCAATTTTCAAAGTAGAATCTTCGTCATAGCGTTGCAAAATCCTACTCGCCGCTTCAGGAAGTAGCGCCAACTGGCGGGAAGTTAATCGTGACGATGATTTATGGTGCAGAGACGTCAAATTTCGGGTCTTACATTCCAGTTGCACAGACTGGAAGTCCAGTTGTGCTAGCTGGTCTTGTAGAAAATGACACAATTTCAGAAGCGAATCGGAGCTCTTGAAACTGCCAAGAGACCTTGTGAAAAGCACTGCGGCTCGGCACATTTTCAACAACGCTGCGGAGTCTTGCCAGGTACGGTGGACTGCAGCGTGTCTAATGCTCGGGATCACATGTCGCCATTTTCGAATCGTCACAATTATTTTTTGAATGGGTTGTGACTGTGACCGCAGTTTTTTCTTCTGTCTTATCAAGAACCAGAAAGCCTTATGTAGCTCAACGGCTTCTGGGCAGGTCCACCCATGGGCGAGAGATTCTCGTGGCATGTATTGCTGGAGGAAGTGGAAGCAACAATTCTCCAAAGGGCCTTGCATTTCTCGTAATATAAGATGCTGTGCTTTGAATGGGATAGATGCTCGAGGAGACCCTAGTCGGCTTTCAGTACTGATTTGGTGTAACACGGTCACATTCGCCGCCACCTTTGTCATTTTCGTCTCTTACCATTGTTCATGTTGTGTCGTACAAGAGACACTATGCTGATTCAATCTGCTAAAGTTGAGAGTTGAGAGTGGAAGCTTTGCAAAGGGTCGTCGTCTCGTGGATAATCTACTCTTTATAAGCGAAACCTCCTCATGAAAGTGTGGCGAATATATAAGTAGATATTTAGGAGACAACCCATCTTTACTATACGTTTTATGACTCCGCATCTTCAAAGATATTGTGCCCAGATCATGAATACATCTTTATGAGTTCGGTGATCCGAGATATATTGCGTGACTTTTCGCAGGGTATAAATTCACCGAGTCTACCTCTGCAAGCCTTTTCGATCTCCCGGAGACCCGCCAGGTAATAGAGCATGGCAATACTCTTGAATTTGGTTGTAGGAATTATGCTTCTTGCCATCGTTGCGGTGAGTTGATCTGATCTCTCTCATATAGCAAGCTAACCACCAATTAGCTTTCCTATCCATTGAAACAGCCAGGCAATCATCTGCATCATCGGGTATGAACATCTCTGACATATGTGAGCCGTATGCTAATTTCAGGAGCCGCCGCGAGTACATCATTCCCATACAAGATATGCAAGTGTCAAAGATTCACATGCGTTTTCTAGTAGGTCCACTGAACATGCTTTTATTATATCTGTTGACTGAGTTACATGACGATCTTTGGGTCATGATGTAGCTTCTCAATTACCGCGAAGTGAACGCATTCGTCCCTGACACTACCGCCACGAGTAACTGATTTTGTGATGCATAGTGAATCTGCTGGTAACTCTGGAGGATTCCTATCATGAAACTAGTTGTATTAGCTGCTTATAAGGGTAGCAATTAGATACACATTGAATCTCGACTAGCCAATAAAAAACTTGTACGAAAACAGATTCCCCACGAGACACAATTTATATTTCCAGGATGCACCAACAGTCTGGGCCTAGGCCGTCGAACTTCAAGAGGTCCCTTCCGGCCAATCGCCCAGCTAGCCTCTATTCAGAGACGTCTGGCCTCTGCTGTATCTGGCTTAGAATAGTCGGAGAGGGGTTCTAGGAAAGAAAGCGTGTGTGTGTGTGGAGGAGAAAGTGTTTTCAATATTCTCTGTATCTAAAATAACTCGGCAAGATAAGTGGACTCCCAATACAGCATGAAAAAGAAAGCCAAGACCCATCAAGTAATTGGACTGTTTAGTATCATTGCCACTGAAAAACATGTCAGAAATATGGCTCGCTCTCTTCAATAGAATCAGTCTGCATTTGATATGCCATTCTGCTGTATGTACCATGCCAGACGATCCCAAATGCTGTCCTGACGGATCAGTGGCTCGATTGTTCAATTGGCCGCGGATTCCGTCCCACACCTTCATAATCGCGTCTATACCTGCAATCGTGACCTTGTGCCAACCCACCACGTGAAGTTATCGGCCTTAGATTTAATGTTATCTTGTACATTCAAGCTCAGTGACTCTAAATATATTCTCTAATTTTCTCCAGCTACCTTGGTTGTTGAGTTATGCGTCTGCAAATTAGCCAAAGCTCGTTAGTTCTGCCGTGATGCGTTGAGGGCCTGCAGAAGAACCGCCTTCCCGGGTAGATTATTTGTCGGTATCAGTGGAGAATTAGTATTGTAAGGGATTGTTAGATTGTATCGTTGTAACTTAGCCAAGAGTCTTAG
>JAMAGY010000130.1:0-14245 GCA_023626415.1 Penicillium sp. S1701
ACACAATCAATCGACCATTGGGACCCTCGATAGGCGATGAGTCGTACAAGCCAATACGGATATCACCAGAGTTGACAGATTTCAATGCGCTGTTCGAGTGGTGGAGCGGGTGGGGAAGCTCTTGGTTCGGATGTAGGCAATAGCCTTGGTGCCAAGTGTTAGATGGCACCATCTGGATCATGAAGAGAAAATTATGGAATTTAGCCAAGATGGCTTGCATCTCAATTAGAGAATAATTCGAAAGACTTGGAGGATAATACTTTCACACATCGGTGGACCACGATATCAAGCAGCGCGACTAAATGGACGGAAGAGCTTGCGCCTTGCATGCATCGAAGAGGACGGACTTGCTTCTGCATTGATGATAGCAAAGGTGAGCCTCAGCTCCAGAGACAATATAATGGAAAAGCATTTTGCAATATTTCCCTACGTTTAAAAAAAAAAAGAAAAAACAAAACAAAAATTCCACGGTGTTGTGATATGAGGCTGGTGCAGATCTGGAACGGAAAGAATTCCAGATATGCTTACACGAATAACTAAGTTGATTTCATATCACTCGACATTTTCATTGTGTATTGTGTAGCGTATATGAATGTCTCTAAAGGTAAGGACCCAATCAATTCCCCTGAATAACATCAGTATGCAAACGAGTGATGTTCTGAGTGGTTTGTGAGCGTATGAGACGAATCGTATTTTATTAAGGTCCTTGAATCTGCGAGTCGTTATAGACGAACTATACTGTAGTATCATGGGAAAAAATTGGTAGCTAGATCATCGTCACTTTGGGTGTTACTCCGGGGTTGTTTGTTTGTCCGCGGGTCTAGTAGCTCGGTAGCTCACCAGGCCGTTAAACCCGCGGCCGAGATACAACAATTTGAAAAACAAAAACATGGCCACGTAAGCGGAGAAGTAATGGCCTATAAAGGCTCCTGAAAATCACGCCCTGTCGAAAGAATAGTTACCCCAGTATCCACCGTCATAGCCTCAGACTATAGACTGTGACTTCTTCGAACTGTGATCACCCATATTCAGCTATTAATGTTCTTCCATGGCAACTCCAAGAAATATACTGTAGCCGAAAAGCGCCAACCTTTCTATGCAATGATCAACGGCTGTCAAATATACATTGAAAGGGACGGCACTGGCCCTACATGATTATGACCCACGGCTTAGGCGCAAGCTCTAACATTTTTCAGCCGTTGACGGAAATTTTCTCCACGCGCTTTACGGTTATACGCTTTGACTGGCCCGGGTTGGAAATGAGTCCTTTGTGCAAAGAGCACCCCCATCCACCCACCCCCCTGACCATCCAAATTTATGTGAGTGTGTTGGAGGTTGTGATGGACTATTTGAAGATTGAAAGGGCCGTTCTGGTGGGCCACAGTTTGGGAGGGATCATTAGCATGCATTTAGCGGCCAGGTACCCAGACAGAGTTGTCGGGCTTGCTGCCATTGGAGCGGGGCGAACAAGGTTTCCCCCTTCGAAGAGCCGAACACAGACCTTCAGATTGCTGAGGTTGCAAGAAAGAGTGGCGTGTGGTCCATGGTGGGTGACCGAGTGCAGGGTAATATACTTGCCAAGAGTCCTGCCTTGGCCCGTGCATTATTACGACAATTAACTGCTTCAACGGACCCCGAAGGGTATGCGCAGCCCTGCGGCGCTTTGACTGATCAATCGCATGTTGATGCAGATTATACAAAGATCTCATGCCCTACAGTCGTCGTTGGTGGCAGTCATGACATGATCGCTCCAATGGACGTACAAAGGAATTTTACACATTGATTCGATCTGGGCCTGCTAAAGTGCACATTGTAACGTTGGAAACTGGACACATGCAGATTATTGAAGATGCTGATGGCACAGCGGCAGCCATTGAGGTTATTATTTCGTGATAAATTGGGACATTTGAATTTGATGATTCTCTATCGCTCGTTACCTGATTTGAACGATAGAACCGTCTATAACTGGAGCTGTTTTGAGGTTACCAAGCTCGAGCAACATTATATTGTCTGTCAACGAATGGGTGGGGATTTCCATACCGCCAATTCTCTTACCATGCATTTGAAAAATCATAGCAATTTTCTTTTGCTTCGTCACCAAAGAGCCCCATAAATATAAAAGCAACCCGCAAAATAGAGATATGAAAATATTGAACCAATTCGTGAGGCTTGTTCCCCCTCCTAGGTGTTAACCTTGGAGTAAACCGTTTCCTGAGTTGACCACAGAACGACGTGCGGAAGGTGTTGATAGATCCAAATGACAGAGACGGCAGAGATGTATCGAATCGAGAGATAAAAGAACCGTAACTTAAGTCATACTTTATCCTACATGCTAGCATATCTCTGGGACACCATTGCGCGTCAAAATCGTGTTGCCATCGATTCTTTCTTCTATAGTGCTTCACGCCATATCCTACACGAGAAAATGAGGGCAAAAAAAGTGTTTCCGAGGATGATTCATTTGAGTCGCTAGAGCCTGGCTCATCTCTTACTAGTGTCTGATGAGGAACCAGAACGCTTTTCACCCTACGCCCGAGGGTAAAACCATACCTTCAGCGTTGAAGGTTGATTATTCGATGACGTCTGGAACACGACTGGCGATATGGAACATAACTTCAGCAACCACGCCCAGAAGAATTCACGTGTTTGTGGCGGCGTGGGTGACTTTCTGATCATGTATACAACCATTCGTTCCTGGGTACTTGCTGTTCTCCGCGTCTCGGAAGAGAGTAAGGATATCGGCGAATACCGAAGCTTCTTCCCGAAGGATACGCACTTTGTCAGCGCCAATTTGGTGTGGCGGATTTCTAGTTCAGTTGCATAATCAGGTAAGCGCGCCATTACATATACAAGGTCCAACCTCTTTCAGGAACAAGGAAAATTTACATGCACCTTTTCTAGGGTCTGGTATCGAAACTTTATTCTAAAATGGCGCGAAAGGGAAAGAGAGGCTACAACGATCTCATTCCAGTTTAGTGTCGTTATTCAGTCCGACGATAGAATATTTTAAGTGGGGGCTGATATGCGTGACCAAGCAATCAGAAACTTTTGTGACCTCTACTGTAACCTCCCAACTAAGAACGGTCATCTGCCAATTTTGGGAAATTTTTCACTAGTCCAAACAACCACTCGGTCATTCCCGACAGTAGCAGCATAGCTGGTTCTTTGCCTTTTTTAAAATTCCTGTCCTTTTAAGATTACGATCGACCGAGGTACAGTTTTCTATGTGCAATCTTACCTCTGCTTGGCTTGAAAACACGCATTTTGATGTTGCTTGAAACCTCTTGCCTTTCAACACAAGCTTATTCTACGATTTATCAGCATGTGCTATTTAGGAACGACAAATATAGTATATGTTACCTCGCATGTACTCGTTGCCATTGTGCTCATGGGAAGATTTGTCTCGGCTTGGTCCTCATCTGCCGTTGCTCCCGCTCCAACCGGAGCAATATACGACTCAGGGTTCGACATTACGACAAGCTGGAGCAACCTCAGTCCTTATGAAGATGCTGATGATTTTGGTGCTCCTAAAGGCGTTCCTAACAACTGTGAGCTATCCCAGGCTCACGTCCTGCATCGCCACGCAGAGAGATATCCAACATCGCATTTTCTGGATGGGAATGGGATGGAAGAGTTTAGTGCAAAGCTTGTGAACTCCACAAAAGCCAACGGCGACAGACCGGTGGGCAAAGGCCCCCTGGAATTTTTGAATGACTGGAAATACATGCTTGGAGGGGATGTTTTACTCAACTCAGGGGCCGCTACTGAAGATACTTCAGGATCCGACTTCTGGACAAAATATGGAAGATTGCTTTATCGCAGTGGACCCGGAGTCCCAGCATGGAACTCTTCACTGAACCAATATCCAAATGGGACTACGAGGCCGAAACCGATATTCAGGTCTACCTCAAATTCTCGTATTTTGGAAAGTGCTCGTTGGTGGTTGAGTGAGTCCCTTTAGATCATGTTAAGAGAACCTGCTAACGCTGCCCCGAGATGGTTTTTTCGGAAACAAGGCTGGGAACAGTTCCTACCCTGAATATGATTTGGTCATCATTCCTGAAGCTAAAGGATTCAATAACACGCTAGCCTCTACGAAAACTTGTGCAGGTGATTATGACGTGGGGTAGGTGATGGACAACCCAACATAGAACACCAACATGCTTACAAATCCAGGGATAATAGTGCGTCCCATTCTATTTCCAGGTACACGAAGCAAGCCCTTAGCCGGCTATCTAATTATTTACCTGATGATTTTAATTTGACTGCTTCCGACGTCTTTGCCATGCAAAACCTCTGCTCTTATGAGCATGCTGCCCTCGGTAGTTCGTCCTTCTGTACATTGTTCACCGAGCAAGAATGGCGTGACTATGCGTACAGCATCGATTTAAAGTACTACAATGACTTTTCCTTTGGCTCTCCCACTGGCCGAGCACACGGTATTGGATATGTGTTGGAGCTCGCCTCAAGGCTACAATCCAACTTGATACACTCCAGTGACACCAGTATCAACTACACCTATGACAATAATAGGGAAGATTTCCCGTTACACCAGCCTTTCTATATGGATATGTCCCATGACAGTATCATGATTTCGGTTATCACTGCTCTGGGCCTGGATTACTTTAAATATGGCCCGCATGGCCTTCCCGAATTGATGAACCATGCACTTCCTCGCAAATTTCGGTTGAATAGGATGACGCCCTTTGGGGCTCATTTGATTTCCGAGGTTTGGACTTGTCCTAGAAATACCTCATTCGACAAACTCAGCTCCACCCTTTATACGAACCCCCACTTGTCTTCGACTGCAGATACGACTGACTACATCCGGTTTGTTTTGAATGGAGCCCCCTTGACACTGCACGGGCTACCGGGCTGTGAGGATTCTGAAAATGGGTTCTGTGAGGTCGATGGCTTTCTCCGTGGTATTCCGTCACTGAAAGAGGCTGCGATGTACGAATACGCTTGTTTTGGCAATTATTCTATTGCCGGTCCAGTTGGAAATGGCCAGCCCGAATAGTATTCTTGGCGAAGCCTTCGGCATATACGTCGAGTTGCCACATACAAAGAGTGGAAGGAGACACGACACGCAATTTCTATGCAAGGTGGTTGGGAACAGTGAAGAAAAAGAGATTTTGCCTGTCTGTGAATGTTATCTAATCCGACGGCTACCAATCAAGTGACACGCAGTTAGCCCAAATAAACCTATTCTTCTATGCCTAGTTCCAGTGCGAGTTTTCACTTTCGCTGGGTTGCGTAGCTTGCGTCTGCCTGGAAGACTTTTTTGGGTTTTCGCAACAGTTCGATATTCTCAAAAAGAAAAATCGAGGTTATGCCAAGCGATAGTGGGCTCCACAGACGTTCAAATTAAGGAGTTATGCTCTTGGACGGCTGCTCAACATAGGAGTTATAGATAAAGCCAACAAAATCTCCGCTAGGTCATTTATAATCGCCCCCGGTGGCGGCCCACCGTTTCGTCGAGTGGCGGCGGGAAATTGCATTCTCTATTGGTTGGATTTCAGTCAATTGTCCATGCCCAGCATTATCTTGATGAGCCTCCACATTCCGGGAATCGGCTCATGGCGAAAACACATTTTAGTCTCCAGCTAGGCCCACTGGCTCGGGGCCTGTCTGCCAGGAGGTCTCGGGTGTCGTTCGGGTTAGCATGGAGAGGGGAAAACTGACGATATCATAACCTCTTGTTGATCAACGGCAAACGGCGATGACCGCAAAATCCACCGAATACGGGATGAAAGGCGGTGTGGATATGGCAACACAGTTATATTTTTGAACGATCTGCATCCCCAGGACCAGCGTTTAGCGGGGACGTCATTGTCATTGCATCGAGAGCCTTCGGGTGGTACTGCCACTACCGACCGCCCGGCGGAGAACGCTGTTACGCGTTGCTAACTGAGTATCGTCAAATGAAGCCCAACTTACCAGTTGACGGTGCTGCTCCTTAAGTATCGACTCGCAACTGTATCGTTGCTGTACGAAGCCTTACACGGGCTCGGGTCCTATTGAGTAACTTCGAAGGATGCGCCAGGTAGAGCGCCAAGTAGGTCAGTCCGAAGAGCACTTCTACTTGTAGGATGTTTATTATGAAAGTAATACTGATGAAGTAGAATCTAAAAGGTATTCTGTAGTAACTTAGATTGATTGATCGTGAAGAACTAAATACATGTGTATAAAGAGCGTTTATATATCTAGTCCTTCCTACTCCTGTCCCTACTTCTCTGGAGTAGGTTTGGGAGTCACTGCCTACTCTGTTGATATACTCCTGAGGAGTAGATTATAGAGTCACGGTTACATGATTTCTCGGTCAAGTAGTTCTTAACGTCAGTCTTCTATCTGGTATGTATAGGTATACATATACTGGATATTATCTGGTAAGTAGACACGGTGTCTTGATCACCCTGATCGATCACTGATCACTTTGCTCCTGGGAGCCGTTCTAGACTGTCGGTACAGCTTCGAGGAACTGTTTGTTGTTTAATTCATCTGGTTAGTCGCACGTGACATTATGTATGTTGTTCCGTAGTGTGGGGATGGTTGGCTCTCGGTGGCCCATCTCTAATCTGCGGCCCCTCCTGTTGCAGGGTCCGTAACAAGAGATAGATAGTGATCTAGTTTAGTCGTACAGCTATTTAGCACTGCTTATAGACTAATATTAGGTATAGAGAGAGTAGTAAAGAGTTCTTTAGCTATATAAGGAATTTTAGTAGATATATTAGTAAATCTAGAGATATAGATGATAGTGTAGCTAAGAAATATATATATTCAAAGAAAACTTTAAATTCTCATATAGTATAAGTCAAACTTGTGCGGAAAGTAGGCCTTCCTAGTCGCACCCTACTAAAAATAATTCTATCAAATAGTATTAAGGATTAGCTTATATAGACGCTATAAGTAAATACAGAAGCTAAAATTAAAACGCGACAGAGAATTTTAGTCAACTTAGAACTTATAAACATTCACGCCTGGTCGCACAAAAACAACTGCTTAGAGTTTACTTAAGAAAATAAAGTGCAGTCTGAGTAAGTGAGTCCAATTATGCACATAGTTAAGCAAAGTTACCGCCTTGTAGCCTGGTAGACTGCACCCGGTACTATGGGATAGAAGCCGAATTTGAAACAGAACCCTGGGCGGGACCATCCATGGCGGACTTTTATATATATCTACTGCCAGAATCTAATAATCAGACTAGCAAAATCTCTCAGCCCCCCATCATTTTCAGCAATCAACATTCCTCGAAAGTTTATGTCTGGAGGCCGCAGATGAATCTGAGTCTTGCCTTCCCCAGCGGCAATCACCAACCAAATGCCTCCTCGAAATATTCTATCCCGTGAAAACCGTGCTTCATTGTATCGTAAACCGATGATCGGAGCTCATCAGCCATCTTAGCAGGCCCACAAGTGAATACACCGAGGCTCGAAGAGCTAGCCTTGCATTCGTTGACTTCGGTGAGGAGAAGTTCGCTTAAGTTAGGGCGCCCGGAAAGGAATCGCAAGCCACTATTTGTGGGTGAATTGACAGGAGTAGAAGTGATTGTCGAGGTCTTTACCTTCGGAGTTGAAGTTGTCTCTGTGTCAATACGATCTAAACTCGAATTTTGGATGCACGTAGATAGCTTGGTGCAGTAAACGGTGATTGTAATATCACTATTACGCAAAAGGTGCTCCAGATCGACTGTAAAGACTTGGTCCCACATCTCCCGCTCGCGGATAGACCAAACAAGATGAATTTTTGATGTTTTGGTCAGACTATTCTTGGCGCGCTCAGAGTGAGATAGGAGGTACGGAACTGCTGCTGCAATTCCGGTACCTCCAACCACCATTAAATTGGTGTCAAAGTGGTGCAGGGGCTCAGTGTGGCCGTAAGGCCCCTCAAGAAGAAGTTTTGGGTGGAAAATGCCACTGGCCTTAATAGCTCGATCACGAAGACGACGCGTCCATCCATCATAAGGACGAACATAGAAGATGAGCTTCTTTCCAACCTTTTCGGAAGCAGAGGTCCATGCACCCAATGAAAAAGGATGGTTTTCCCAAAACTTAAGCATGCCTGGCTGATACAAGAAGAAATGCTGTCCAGGACTTGGGTTCGTCGATACCCCGTGAATGATTTCAATCCTGATCAAATCACTGGCTTGGTCATAAGTGACTGTTGAGGATGTCCCAGACAGAAACTGCTTTCCAACATGAACGCTCATGTTACAGTACACCATGCGGAAGATGCGTGCAAGCCGATCAAGAATCCAAAGTCCAGCAGGTGCCCACAAATACCCAACGAACTCTTGCCCGTCAAAGCTGGTATGCCTGTATCTAATGAGTCACGAAGTTGCTCCAAAATATTTACCATCATGACTCACATGAACAATCCGACAAGAACCACAACCGCAAAGATTATGTGAATAGCCAAGAAAACCTCATATGAATGGTGACGGAACCAGGTCATTGATTGCACAAGCATAAAACACATAAGAATCGTGGCCTACTAGACAATTAGCTGGATACGCCGACATTGGAGCGATGGAAGAAATTACCACAACCCCCATGTACCAATACTCCTGAATCCAAACAGACCAGTATCTACCGTCTATAATTTCATTAGCCTGTATTCCATATCCAGGAGCACGGAATGACCTTACCATAGACTGCAAACACAATGCTGTAATTGATGGAATGAACCACAGCAAGTAGCGTGCAAGCCCATGCAGTATGACGATGGAAAGTGATAAACGACTGATTGGTGAAATTAGTTGCCCACAAGAAAACATTGTTTCGCCCACTGAAAAGCCATAGAAGTGGTAGACAGGCGTATGAAGAAATTCCGGTACGGTCCGAAGAGTACTGCCAGTTTTGCTGATATAGGCTCGGGGTTCTATTGCAGTTGACAGTAGTTTTAACAGTTGTCAAAAAGGTAATTAGAATACAAAGAAACTCACTGGATGTTTCCTGTAAAACTATCGTATCTCACGCAGCTCAGGATAATGATCACAACCCAAAATCCGAAAACAATCAAGGAGTCAACTCGTTTAGGGATGGCGTGTGAGTACCAGAGTGTTTGATGCTTAGAAGAGAGCGGGGCGAAAGTTGCCGGCACGATGACATGAGTACGGAAACCATGACACAAGCTTTCCAAAGGACTTTTCTTCTGTGATCCATTCTGCAGGACAGTCCCGGCCTTCGAGAACATGCCAAGTAGTATGACACCAGCCCAGTACCCCAAGATACCCCATCCGTATGTCTTGTCCCTGGCAATAGCAAAATCATGTGTGACCTTATTTAAAGAAGGTGAGCCTATACTCCCATGAAAGAGCTGGAGGAATAAATACGTACATAGGATTTGTATGCTCGCTCATAATAGCTGTGGCTGAGCAGAACGACTGAGCCAATGGTGCCGCTGGTTGCCGTGCTGTTTTGCTCCGGATCAATCAGAGGTAACGAGGTGATGTAATCATCCGTCACATTAGCCTCGATGTCGGTTAGATCCATGAGTGTTAGACTGTTCGTCTCACACAACGATTGCCAGTAGGGAATTGCTGCCTTAAGTCCCTTTGCTGAGCACAATGCCTTGGCACTAGCGTACATGGAGGTAACTCCGAGAGTTGCATTACAAGGTCCAGTGGATGTACCACTAGATCCATGTCCACCACGCTTTGCAATGTTCAGACTTCGGCGAGAGCCTCCATGAGATGTAAGAGTGGCCCCGGAAGAGGAATCGGACAAGGAAAAAGACGAACCATGTGAGGAAGAAGAATCAGAAGAATTGGAGGAATCGGAGGAACTAGAAGAATCGGAGGAGGCCGAGTTAGACCCATGAGACGTCACTCCCGCACCTGTGTCGCTTGATACTGTCACAGCTCCCTCAAAAGTGTACTCAGACAAAGTTGTGTAAATCGTATAAAAGCAATACTCATCAATGTCAGAAGCAGCATTATGAGATGAGCTACCACCGCCTTGTCCAGCCAATGTCGGGACAGCAACCCAACAGAGAGTTAGAAGCGCTGTCTTCAGATTCATTCTGTTCCTGGGTATGATAAAACAGGAAACCGTTCTGGGGCAACCTTGTGTCTTCTATTTATGGAAGAAGAAAAATTGAGTGCACATTGAAACGATCGCTATCTCTTACTAAGAACGAGCACCAGAAGCCAGACCAGATTGATTGCTCCAAAGATTCACAGTCGGATTTCTCCGTCTATGGAATTTCCTCGCGAAGAAACCTCGGCCGTAAGAAAACGTATGGAGTCACAAGTCTTGGTCAGGTACGTATACCCTCCCCACTTGGATCAGGCCCTCGGAATAGGAACCGGCATTCAACTTAGTATGCATATGCATCTTTTGTCGCAGTTTGAGGTCCTGGATATCACGGCTTATCAAAAAGGTAGACCCGGATAATCCGATCTTGTTTTCTTCCGGGTGCCAAGATCAGATGCAGGCGAACAGGTCAGCCCATATTAGCCACACTAATAGTATGGCCATACCTAAATCGGATGTATCTTCGAATTTATCACGAAGGTGGTCGTAAGCTCAGGCACAGTCCCAGTGGTTCTACGTGAGATGCCAAGGATTTATGTTGGGGCTTCGCGATCTAAAATGCTTGGCGTATAGCGCTGATCAAACGCGAATCAGGTCAGAGAGGAGTTTTATCAGCACGGAGTTAGCGACTAGTGGGGATAACAGCGCGGTATCGGGTGCATCTGGAGAAAGGCCGAGCTTTGTTGTCCTCGTCGGGTAGGGATTTAACAAATTCTATGCCGGCAAACTCTTGATTGGCGAATAGGAACACCGGGTCCTCGAGGGGCTGGTGTTTTTGCAGAGACCGATTGGGTAGGACAGCTTTCTTGGATCCATTCATTGCAAAGAAGGAGATTGCTCTCGTGCAGATTATCCCAAAGTGCCGAGTGGCGACCCTCTCGTCTCCACTCTGTCTACTTATAGGGCAGAACCGTACTCTGGGTTGCGCATCCCAATTTGGTACCACCTTGCGAAACGCCCCACCATATAAATACTCCCCACCCTTATTGTCAAATCAGATTTTTACAATTTTATCTGATCGTTCAGACGCATAAGGCTACATGGGGCACTCGGTGCAAATTTCTCGTCTTCCGCCACTAATTCCTCGGCCTCTCTTGAAGTTGATCTCGGAGATGGGAAACGAAAATTTTGTATTAATTATGATAGAATTTGAAATTTGATAGATTACCGCTCCAGAGAAAAGTCGCGTGGAATCGAAAATGGTGACAATACTTCACTGGTTGAGGCAGGCATATTGAGCCCATTGACATTACAATGTGATTGTCATCAATTTATCGATTTAGATGTAGATATTGACAAGTTAGTCATAATTAATATAATTTCTCAAAACCAATCTTATCCATATTATCTGCACTATTTAGATCTCTTCTACATCCAAAGACTTATCTCTAACTTATCTCGCAATAAGATACCATCCTCGTCTGGTTACATCTTCCAGCATCAATTATTGAGCTATAAGAAAGAAGTCGACTTTGCTTATTCATCATTTTGGTTGCACGGTCTCTTCTGCGAGGCTATTCTGATGGAACATTGTGGAGTTCACCTTATGCACCACACTATCATCCTTAATGTTCAGAGTATCTAGCTTCTTCGCTGCAAATCCTTTTAGCCTAGGGATATGAGAAAACAGTTCCCAGAACTTGACAGCCAGTGAAGCGCGTCCTGTGCGCTCCTTGTATATCATCTAACCAACATAATCTATAATAAAAAGCTAATATATATTATATTTGATAATGGATCTATACGTGCTAGTATTTTGCCACCCGAGGATGGCCTAGAAAATATCCTAACCATTATCTGTTTCGGGATTACAGTAATTGACATGCTAAATAGTATCTAGAATGTTATAGAAGCCAGCACTAGAGCCCTCTTCGGACATATCACTGCTAACTCTGATCTCAAACCTGTAATACTGCAGACTCTAGATAGCCTTAGAAAACATACTAGCAGCAATGAGGTAGAGCATATAAGTCAACGCAATCAAGAAAATTTAGATTGACAAAACATTACCGCCGCGATAGATCAGCCAGCTAGTCAGTATTCCTGCTATGATTCTAGTAATCACAGGTAGAGAGAAAAATATCGCGAGATAACTAAGCGAAACATTACTAACAAACATAACAGCCTTAACACTCTCGCGTATAGTAGTAATTAAAGGTAAAAGGAATATTATATAACAATAATCCTAGTCACTTTATAGTATACAGGATTTTTCTTGGCTTTTCTTGACTAAAGCTTTGGTAATCTTGACACGCCACTTTTGCTTTGTCTTGTTGATTTGAAGAAGGGCAAGACCTATGATAGTGATTATGGCCTGTGAAGTTATAATCAGTTTAGTGTCTTATTTTTTATATTTTCAGGAGTCTAAAAACTTATTCACTATAGTAATAATATAGAAAATTCCTTTCTAGAGATCTTCAGATGTTGATTAAATATTGTGTCCTAGTCTGTAGAACAGGCTAATAAAGATTACTTCTATATATAAGCCTAATACTATCCTAGTAGCAGATCTAACATAAACTTACTTATGTAGCTATTTATAGATTATTTGATCTATACCAGGTTAGCTAAGACATTATTTAAGAAAGGAGAGAAGGATAGAGATAATTATGATAGCTTTTAGATATTCTCTGAAAATAATAAAGAATACCTGAACAGCAAAGATGTTAACTATTTTGATATGATAAGATAGGCTTAAATTAGGAGAGGAGAAATCTAACAGTTTAAGATATACAGAAGCAGATAAGTTCCTAGAGTATATTAATATAGAATTAGCTGAGCTTGCTGTAGTTTTAGAACTTTCTTGTCAATAGTAGTATCTGATTTCCTGGTAGAGTATAGGTACTAGGTATACTTCTTAGTATACTAGAGTATCAGAAAGCTAATATCTGTCTATAGCTAAATAAAGACTATCTAACTTAGATCTTTGTCTCTGACTAGGACTAAGGGCTTTACTATAGATCTCTAAGTAGAATCACAGAACTTTAGAGATAATATCTGAGAATCGATACGTAAGTGCTACTAATATATTACTTAGTAGACTAATTGTGATGTAGAAGAGTGAATATTTTAGCAGTTCTCTAAAAATCTAGTTTAAGCAGCTGATTCTGAGTAAATAGGATCACTAACTAGCTAGTCTAATAAAGGCTAAGTATATTGACCGGACCTGTCTAACCCACACTCTAAAGTAGGATAAGTTTATAAAGTAAAAGAGAAATCTAATCTGATAATCCTATCTATGTTCTAGGAAATTATATATGACTATTAATCAGTATCTATAACTGTTGGAGAGCTTATAGGCCGTAATGTACCAACCAATAGGAGATATAAAAAACAAGTCTGAATTGGTGTTTTGCCCATGACACGCAATTTATATGGGTACTAACAAATTACTAATCTAGTACGATTCTTCACACGGTGTTGTGTACTCTCCGCCTACCTAGTAGGCTGTATAGACCCACACAAGGCCTGTCATACTAACACACCCCCTCAGCGTTTATAAACGCTATTGAATGCTATTAGTATGTTGAATGCTGAATTAACAGCTGACTGAGCCTCTCTATTCGTTGATGTAGGCTTTAACGTCTCTCATATTTAACAGTTGAATGAACGCTTCGTGTTTTTGATATAGCAGCGGCTTAGTGAGGCTATCAGCTGCCATGTTAGCAGTAGACATCTATTTGATATTCATCCTACTATCCTTAACTTCCTGGCGCACCTAGTGATTGTGGATATTAATGTGACGAAGCTTTGTATATAGCTTTATGTTAGTATTCGAGATGAGGTTAACTGTCTGTTTGTTGTTATACTAATGATGATTGGGTGGTCAGGTTTGAATTTAAATTGATTGAGTAGTCGTTACTAGTACTGTACTGATCTAGTAGTATTAGATAGTGCTAGTAACTTAGCTTTAGTCGTCGATGTTGTTACTGTAGGCTGCTTAGAAGCCTTCTAGTCAACTGGCTCTCTATATATCTGACACAGATAATCTAATAAGCTCTTACGGCTGTTGTTATCAGCAAATAAAGTATCACTGGCGAATTTAACTGATTTATGGCCGCTTCTAACTCTGTATTTAATTACTAGATATTGAGTATAGTACAGATATACTATTACTTAATCAATTACTGTCTGTCAGTACGACAGGCCTTATGTGGGTCTATACAGCCTACTAGGTAGGCGGAGAGTACACAACACCGTGTGAAGTA
>JAMAGY010000131.1:0-14201 GCA_023626415.1 Penicillium sp. S1701
GTAACTTAGCCAAGAGTCTTAGTAATGCTCGGGCGCATACAAATTTGTGTGTAGACGAGCATAACCAATACAGACAAGGTATCATCGATGCGTCCATGTGATTGGGTTAAACAAGAGGTTTCCACAATTTTACGTATCGTGAAGTTTCAAAAGAGGGTCCGAGAAAGAAGCCATTTCGATCCACGCTGTATCTGGAATTCTGGTGAGACTGGCTTTGTGATAGGCTTTACAAGCACCTCAGGATTACCATGCTTCTCGCAGTTGATTTACATCCGATTTTGTGACAAATTTTTGTGAAACAGTGGCATAGCACTGAGCGATGAACTTGTATCCTATATGGAAATTACGAAACAGAATTCACGATATGAGTTGCCATGATCCGTCGAGGACCCCTCTATCAAGCTATGCTGAATCATCAGAACAAATTGAAAGAAGACATTGGCTTTAACCCATACAATTGCGCCCCCGAGTCAATGATTCTCAACCAAGTAACCCAAAATCGCCACTACGGTTAGCGACCAAGATGTGCCCGAGGGCCCAAAGAGTTAGAGCATATACAACCACTTCTAGCATGAATCCCACCATTCCAGTCGTTTCGACCGGTCGGAACCACGAGTGATTGGTTCTCAGGCCCGGCTCCCGCTTTGTAAATTTATCGAGCTGAGGCACGTAGGTGAATTCGAATTTCTCACCGTGCTTCAGTAGCGAGGCCTGAAAAACGTGAGTGAGAACGAATTCCCTTGATTTCTGCAATGATTAGAATACCCCTTCCATATTTCACCCGCATGAAGCTTTCAGCAGAACTTACTTTGATGAGCATCCTGTCGAAGGATGGGATCCGGTGCTGCAACACAGAAATCACCACCAGCAAATTACACCATCCTCTGAAAGATGCCCAAAATACGACGCCTGGCCGAGACAGCCCCATTTTGTCGGCCAGGACATCGCCACTCAAAGCTCTGGTGCCCATTTCAATCATAGATTTTGAGACGTTGATGCCTGGAAAATCACGAATAGCGGTCACGAAGTTCACACCGATGGCCTTGGATGCTTCTGTTGGCTCTGGCTCACAGAGCATGATACTTTCCATCGTTGCTTTGCACTGCTCAACGCCATCAAATTTATCATTTGGCGTACCCATAATATAGGCAATGTATCGGAACAGGGCGAGGAAGTCCCTGGTCTCTTCTGGCTGGGGCTGAATGCCAATCTTGGGGAGTTGGCGGAAAACGGGCATACAGCAGAAGATTGCTGTCGCATGGATCGCATCCCGGAGATTGACTGGAGTCCCAAGTTTTTCACCGTCAAAATATCTTGGATCTTTCTCCATAAGCTTTAGAATGCGTGCCCGCACTGTCATATGTAACAGGCGGACACGCACAGTCGAGACATGCCCTTCTCCACCTGGCTGCATAGACTCGAGGGACATCGTTGTTTGAAGCAGCCATAAAAATGTTTCAAGGAATCTCCGGGGAAGAACACGGATCGAAAAACCGCCGGTTCGCACTAGCACTTCAGTGCCTCCTGCGATCGTCTTCGTCGGTCAGTAGAAATAATGGAGTTGTAAGACTTTATTTGGATAAGTCATACTGCGGTTCCACCTAAAAAGCCCTGAAGTGCCAGACCCGTGAGATTCGGTACTAAATATCGATAGAGAAACTCTTGACCTCGTTTGATCTGTTCCCAATCAACCCATTCTGGAACGGTGTTCACTTCATCCCAGAACTCTTGCAACACGCTGTCTTCCTTGTGATGCTTTTGCAAGAGGCTGAACATGTTGGCTCTGTTAGGCTTTCCTTGCTTGGCATTTTCTTCCTTTTCCTTTGCAGCTATAGCCTGTACTCGCTCGACAGTTGCCAGAGCAAGCTCATCAGCTTGTTGCCTCAGTGGCAACAAGTCATCGTAAGTGAAGTGCCTATCGGTCCATTGGAACTCGTGATTCCAGACAGTGAACTTGTTCTCGCCAGTTGATTTGTGGAAGCTCATGTCGATAGCTAGTTTTTGACAAAAAGATAGAGAACAACTCGTAGTGATAGTAGACCTCAGGAGACACAATACTCATAGAGCAAATAGTGATTCTGAGTGGGTTCATGTGAGCTCGGCCAACTGACTAAATATATAATGCTCTAAGTGATGGAAGGATTGCCTCTTAGGAAAAGCCTGCTTGGGCCCACTCGAGCTGCCCCGTTGTCTATCTTTGGATTTGGAATTTTTACATGATCTCAGGATTTATTGAACCTGGGTGGGTGCATCTCCAGGCTATGCAACATAGCCCTGCTGTATGTAGGATACAGCCTCGTTTGCGGCCCGGTCAAAGCTTCTGATTCCAGTCGCTCCACCTCGCGCACATAATATCCGTAACTAAAACTCTGCGAGTCACGCAATTGCCCTCCTTTACCGAGTGATATTATGACTCAGAAGCACATTCGATAATAATGAATTATGTCGTCCGAGCAAAGGAGAATATGAATCAAGCCTGAAATGTTATTTCGCCAATGGCTGAACCGACCTGGAATAGGGCTCAACGGGACTGGCATACTGTAAATTACCATCGAGACCGGTGGGTGATATTAAGGAACAGACAGGCCAGAGAGTATTCTCACTAGGGATACTGACCGAAACCCATATGTACCAACTACAGGTTCCAACTTTTTCGAACACGACCAAAGGTGGTCGTGTGCATGGACTATTTGACCCACCCGGTCCATTGGGGGCGGGGCCATGGACGCCTCGGCGTCCACTATGGGAACCATTGCGGCGGGCATACGATGTCAAATCAGTGTCAAATCAGCGTATTCACCTGCTTTTTCTATAGCATGCTACCGCAGGGAATCAATAGTGCAACTCGATAGGAGAAAATGCAACTTAACGTGTTGAAAACCCTTGTTTGAATGGGTTGTTGGGGCCAAGCCCCTACAGAAAGTGAGATCGCATTTCATGGCGCACGACACAAAACTTAAACGTTTGATCGCCGTTCCTTGGCTATGCAAGACTCTATGTAAGAGTTACGCGGCTCTTAGAAAGCGGGAATCGCCGATCAAGAACCATAAACCAAGATTGAACTGCGAATTTAACCGAACTGGCCAGTACCACTCCAATACAAGATCGTCGTCAATATGCTAGTGCATACTATGTTGGCTCGGGCTACTTTCTGCTCGAAGCTAGCCTGTTGTACATCACGCGAAGGAAAAGGCGCCCAATTGCCCACGCAAGTCCTAGTCTGCATGGCAGAAGGTCATGTCGCTTGGATTATTGGAACCTATTGATGCCACAAATCTTCGGGGCCTGTCAAAAAAAAAAAAAAAATGGAACAGTTACGCTGTGTGCCTTGTCTCCATGGATCATCATGAGAACTGGTATTTCCCCTGTACTATTGGCTTTTCCTTATCAATGTGGATTATGCCCCGTCTGAATAGTGTATTCTTTCATGGCGCAAGAGAACAAACTAGGATTTTATGTAACATAATCTCCATTCCCTCACAGCCTCATAATTGCATCTGCGACCGAAATAAGGCGCAATCGGGTAATACTGGATACTTGATAAAGAACAGATAAATCCTAAATCACTTTCTACAGTAATAACCCGCGACGCATCAGTTCAGAGGATATCTCTTACTTGAGAACCGAACAAAATTTTTTACCCGCAATGTCATCTGCAAACGTTGATCAACTCCTTGATAGATGTGTTGGGCAAGAGGTTAAGATTCCATTCTTACCTTCACTCTTCCCCGCATGGCAGGCCCGGTTTAATTCAATTTACGACCCGGATATAGTGGATGAGCTAAATAAGTTCCAGAAGAGGTAAGTTTCGAAAGATACGAGGGTGTCGGTTTGTCGTGAGACTGAAAGAAAGAACTTTTACTTGATAGATGGATTGAAGGCCCAGCTGCGCTCAAGCGAAATTGTGGAATAGACTCGATATATTTTGCTCAGAGTGTTTTCCCTAAAGCGAAAAACAAAGATTTGAAGACTGCGATAGTTTGGATATCTTGGGTAAGCTTAGTGAAACAGAAATTATTTATGGAGAGGATCGGCTAATTTTACGAGTTTTCAGCTGTATTTATGGGATGACGGTGTGTTAAATTGATGATTCACTATATTATTTTTGATAGTATTGACGTCGCTCTGCCAGCGCTCGATTTTGGGGAGCTAGACAATCGGCCAGATGAGATGCATCAATATGAGCATGAGACCATTCGGAGCATTGAACACACATTGCTAAGTGAAGATACTATGGATACAGACGCGGCCTCTTTTGCTCCCACCTGCCGGGCAGCGCAAGCATGGTACGATATTGGCATCATGATTCGCCAGGGAGTTATATCAGGCAAGTGACTACTGACTACTGACTACTGGCTACTGACCACACTTCATTGTTGTATGATCTATATGAAAGATGCCTGCTAACATCAAGATTCAGCCTCTTCAAGACAGTTTATGTATGACTGTCTTAAGGATTATGTCACTGCCAGCATTGAACTCCAGAAACGCTGTGACAGGTCAGAAATCCTTGACATTGATTCTTACCTGGCCATCAGAATGGATACTTCTGCAGTCTACCCAACGATATCGATGTATCTGTAAGATACTCCAGGACAGGATGGGACTTTAGAAATATTAATCAAGAATTCATAGTCTAACCTCTCAAGCTGATCCGCCTGCATGGTTTCTGTCTCATCAGCTGGTCAAAGAAGCTCAATTTCAAATGAACATTATTATTTCGATGTAAGTTATCAACTTCTTGCATATCGGTTCAATTATATTGACTCTGATAACTTGAGTTGTAACGACATCGTGTCAGCGCGTCATGAAATAGTGAGAATTCACATAAAACGGCCTTTAATTTGCACGCGAAAATGGGAGATGGCTAACAGGTGAACTCCTCATCTAGAAAGCTGGGCACATTGACAATATCATTCCTTTGCTTGTGTATCACAAAGAGCTGGGTGCTCAAGAAGCGGTCAACGAGGCAGTCAACATAATGAAGATTTCATACGAGGCATTCCGCTCAGTGGAGGTGCAACTCATCGATCTCGGTCATGAACATGGTATTAGTCAAGATGTCAGATCTTTCATCGAGGGCTGCGTTGACCTCTGCATGGGTGCTATTCAGTGGACGTGAGTGACATTTTAAAAAAAAAATGAATGCCCTCTAGAACGGCCACTAAAATCCATCAGGTACCATATCAAAAGGTATTTTGACTACACGCCAGGCTGTGGCGCAGTGGAGATGGCCGTTGTTCTCGGTCAGTCAGATACTAGGATGGTCTCGACGGCTGCGGTAGGTTACCTGGAGAGGCTAAAGATCGTATTGCAAGATATGTTTGCCAGGGCACACAATGCGGTGCAATATTGGACGAGAAACACGGGAAAAGACGATATTGAATGATACTCAAAGCCAACTTGCTGATGTCGTGCAGCGGGAGAAATGCAACGAGACGTGAAGCGGGAATGTGGTTCACATCTAAGACACACGATCAATGATTGAATCGAAGAGCCTGGTCCATTTTTGAGATCATCCGGTGCCACTGGGCGTTTTGCAGTCTAGTCACGAGCAGGCAGCCAATAAAAGAGGAAAGTTCGAATCATTCACGTCACAAAATTCACAAAATCGCCTCCGACCGATGGGTAAGACGGCATGTCTGCTGTTGGATCACTATCAACCCCTTACCTACGGAACCCCTCGCCCTGATCTTGGCTAGTGTAGAGTACTCCGGTAACAACTTGCAACACAGTGCTGTTTATCGCCACTACGACCTCCTCTTAGTACTGTGCTTCCTTTGCCCATCCCCTTACTTTTATCTTAGCGTTCCGGAACTTTATTTAATCGGCTTTTTATGGCTGTGGACGTCAAGTACCTCTGGCTATGTCTATTCAATCACCAAGATGTCCCGCTTGTCGACTTTCCCTGCTCCCTCCTTTACCGGAAATACGTCCCTGCGTGCACCGCTGCTGCATCCGCACTAACCGCATCAGACCTAGACTATTTCGACTGAGGATTCTTGTGTAAAGCATGGAAGCCAATTTCGAATACTGGTAATTCCAGAAATTTGTTTACATCCTATTGTGTTGTGGCTGTATATTAAAGTAACTCACGTACGAACGGAACACCCAAACGAGCGGAACACTTCCAAACACCATAGTTCTTATTAAATTTGCTAGGCACAGAGATACCCACCTGCAACATTTGACTCACAGATAAAGGAGAAGTTATATGCCCGATTATGATCCTTCGTCCGTGCCCGCTATGTATTGATCTAAGGGCAACGATGCTATTGGCCACACAGCAATACGAGCTAGCAGTGGCAGTTTAATTGTCCAGAGACTCGATTAAGGTATTCTTGAGATTTTGTCTATTTCTTTGCCATTCTATTCTAACTATTCAGAGCTTTAAGTCTAATAAATTCCAACATCGAACATGATATGATAGCTATGCAAGTGCTTCTTCTAACCGAAGAAAGAGCGACATAAACGCCGACGTTTTAGTAATAGATAGCCAGGAATGAATGTATACCAGTGCCCGTGCTGACAGGAGCAAGCAGGAAAATTCCTTCTCCGAGGGAAAGCCCAGGGAGGAAAATATCCTCTGTGACTGCGAGGACCGGCATATTAGACACACCGAAGAAGTCCAAGTAGAATACAAAATGCAAGTACAGGCGCAACAAACTCATAACAGACTCCTTCGTGCGACCGAAGCAAACGAAAGTATAATAGAATAATACCGTCCAAAATGTTGGCTTTTTGTGGTTCCCACGCCATCACTTAATATATGTGGACAGATCCAGGCACAATGGTGGATGGCAATTCGCGGCGGTCCACTGCAGCTATGCCTATGGTTCCAAGTGATCAAAGTGTTTCACCCGCGAAGTCTGGGCTCACGTATCTTCCTCTAGCCTGTCCGGATGCTTTGCTTCAAACAACCTCTCAGACACATCAGTTGGATATCTTGACTCACTTTCAATTAATGATAGAGTACAGAAAATTTGCATGACTGAATATAGAGAAAAGAATAGCGGAGAATTTATCCCGGGGTTCAAGCATCAAGCAAGCTCAAAAGGTGGTTGCTTTTGAGACGTGTTGCCAGCAAGCTCTTGGTGCGGTTGCCCAGCGACCGGCATTTCTTTTCGATCAAGAGAACCGTCTATTTCCGATGGTTCGTGCCTGTTATTCCCTAGCTCACTTGGAATGCTGTTATAGTGAGCCTTTGGTCGCAAAGAAATGCTGTTTGAGGATACTGGAGTCTCCTCGCTTTTGGTTATCTTTGATTGGCGATGACGACGGCAGAGAAACCATATTATTCCAACGATTATGAGTACTCCGCCAATCCCTCCGACCACACCACCTGCAATCGCGCCTTTGTTTGCCGAAGAAGCTTTTGGAGTGCTCGCTTTTGTTTGACACATTAGTGGCCTTATCCTCATTCCAGAATGAAATTCTTAACGAGCTGGAACGACAACATACCGGGAGGGTTGGGACGCGATCCCGCTCTCCGCACGTCGCTTATAGCGTTGGTGATCCAGGAATTGTTCGCACAGCCGACATCGTCATCGGAGTAGTAGAAGTAGCCCCGGTTATCATTCTCACTGTCGCAGCAAAAGTATCCTTCGTGGTACCAAAGGGTCCATGTTGAATTGGCACATTGAGCCTCAGGCGTCGAGTCGCCCATTATATTGCCATCATCGCACTGTGTATTACCACCAGTCATATTCGCCGATGTGTCCTTCGGGCAACATGCAAACCAATCACCCCACGTCTTGTCACCAAATTCCCCAGAAGGGCATTCTTGACTAACCGGGCGCCACCGGCGGATCGCCCAACCAGCTCGAATTTCCCCGGGCATTATGATCCTGTCCAATTGAGATCAGAAGGTATTAAGAGATAATAAAAACAACTGGTGGATGAAATGAATGGATTAGGGAGGGTCCCCGTGGGTTCGGAAATCGGCGGCTATCGAAGACCCTGGCTCGGAGAAAGGAGTAAAGTTTTCGGCCGGGTGGCCTCAGAGCCGCCTTGGGAGCCCCTAAATACTCGCGGTCGCCGCGGATACTCAGCCTCACACTAGTTGTAACTAGTTAACTAGTTGTCGGTATCGGTGGAGAATTAGTATTGTAAGGCATTGTCAGATTGTAAAATAACCAAGCAGATTAGTCATGGTTGCGCACATAACCGGCCCCACATTAAATATTTTACATATTGAATTGGACCCCCCTACGGAGGGTCCGACACCCATACGTAAAAGTCCCCCCAAACGTAAAACTTCACCGATTTTTACCCCTCCCAATTCAACGCATCACCACGCTACCAAAATGCCTTCGCCTAATAAGGAAATTGAACACCGTATTCAGCAGGCCCTGGAGTATCTTCAGACTGAAAATGAGACCAATCTCTCGAAAATTGCGCGAGATTTTGATGTTCCATATAGTCGGTTGCGTTCACGCGTCAAGGGCAGAAAATCTCTTTTTGAACGCCAACCAAATGGCCGAAAGCTTGATAATGCCCAAGAAAAGGCATTACGTGATTAGATTGATTATAATGATCAATTAGGCACGCCTGTACGCCGCTATCAAATTGTTGCAGCGGCATGTACAATATTGAAGCTTGCCAACCCGACCAGCCACCCTAATGAGACTAAAATCAGTGAGAAATGGCTCAAATGATGGCTTACATGACACCCTGAATACCGAACTCGGAAGCGAAAGAGCCTTGATATTGAGCGATTGCGAGCTCACGATAAAATTCTCATTCAGGAGTGGTTTAATCGGCTTCGCAATACTATCGATTAATTAGGTATTTAACACGAGGATATCTATAATTTTGATGAAACTGGGTTCCGAATTGGAGTCGGAAGAGATCAGTGGATAGTGACACGTGAATCTCGTAAGAAGATCGTGTCTGGAAATGACACTAATCGCGAGTATATTACAGTATATAAAGCTATATCCGCTGATGGCTGGGTAGCTCTGCTATTGATTATTATACCCGGAAAGCGGATTTAATATCGCTGGTTTGAGGGTCTAAAAGATAATGAGGGTATTACTGTGACTAATACTGGATATATGAATGATGCACTTGCTTTTCAGTATATTCAAAAGTTTGAAAAAGCGACACGAGGCTGTATAAAAGGATTATAGCGTCTATTTATCTGTGATGGCTTCGGATTTCATATGACCTTTGAATTGAATTAATATTGTATTGATCATAAGATTAGGCCTTTTTTCATCTCTCCGCATTCAAGCCATCTTCTTCAACCGCTTGATGTTGGGGTTTTTCATGTGTATAAGCATCACCATGCGGAGGTAATTGAATGGGCAACTGCCGTGGGCTTTTCAAAGTTCACTAAGATAGACTTTTTGGCTTCAATCAAGTCAATTCGAGATAAAATCTTCAGGTCTCGGACTATTTAACTCGGATTTGAGTTAACTGGGATATGGCCATTTAAGCCGGAGGTTGTGTGTGATCATTTAACTATATATAACCCCCCTGCACCACTATCACCATCATCCAATTCAACCAATTCAACTATTGCCAGCACTCCAAGAACAGTTCAACGATTCCAGAAGCTAGAGAGACAAGCTCTATATGCCTTATCTGAAGCTGAAAAGAACATCAAAATGCTCTCTAAGGGTGCCCAATCACTTGCCTATCAGAACGAGCAGCTCCGCCGGGAGTTAGAAGATGCTACTAACGCCCATAAAACCCGTGATGCCCGGAATAACCTCAGGCACGGTAGTATTATGACTCGTGGCATTATAAACCCTCAAAATATGCGGAGAATTGTTCATTTTAAGGAAAAATTGACCGATCAGCAGTATCAGGCAAAGATGCTGCCAAGGTGGAATGAGGTATTCAAGGAATTAAGAAGGGAGAAAAGGCTGCACAAACACCGTTTTACACTCTGAATTTTTGATATGTCGTTCTAGTACCGTTTATCTACCTATATTACAATTTTTACCTTATAATATTACGTTTTGGTGGTGTAATTGGTGGCCGAAGTTGATGGTAGTAATAATTTGACGTTTGGGGGGACTTTTACGTATGGGTGTCGGACCCTCCGTAGGGGGGTCCAATTCAATATGTAAAATATTTAATGTGGGGCCGGTTAGTTACAAATTTGTGTGTACGGTCATAGCCAATGCAGACGACAGATTCTTGGTGATTGGTCATGGTGCATGGGTCACAAGCTGTTCCGACACTAATTAACCCTTAACTAACGTAATCCACACCCGAACCGCCACTTTTATCCGAGAACGCGTCCCATAACAATTCCACATATTTTGACGCGCCAATATGCCACCAATTCGCAATAAAAACCGTCCAAACTCTCAGGAAACAAGAAGGCCGAATCTTATTAGCTATTTCCGATTTACAGAATAAAAGAATTTCCAATATTGGACGAGCGGCAAAGATTTATGACATCCCTCGAACAACTTTACGAGATCGACTAAAAGGCACTCAACAAAGATCTCAAATACGCGCCAATGGTCATAAATTGACTGAATTTGAAGAGGAATCGCTTGTCAAATGGATATTAGATCTAGATAAGCGAGGATTACCTCCCCGGCCAACTCTTGTACGAGAAATGGCTAACTATCTTCTTTCTCAACATGGAAATCAATGGGTTGGAGAGAACTGGGTATATAATCTAGTTCAACGTCGTCCTGAGCTCAAATCGCGATTTTCACGAAGATATAACTATGAGCGTGCCAAATGTGAAGATCCGAAGATAATACAGGAATATTTTGACCGCGTACAAGAGGCTACATTGGAATATGGTATCTTACCAGAAGATGTCTACAACTTCGATGAGACTGGCTTTGCTATGGGACTCTGTGCCACTGCAAAGGTTATTACAGGAAGTGATCGATATGGTCGTCCAAATCTTCTATAGCCTGGCAATCGCGAATGGGTAACTGCAATTGAGACAGTTAATTCTACTGGGTGGGCTCTACCTTCGTACGTGATTTTTAAAGCGACAAAATACTCTCAAGAAGGCTGGTTCGAGACTCTTCCAGATGATTGGAGAATCAACATTAGCGACAATGGATGGACAACCGAGAAGATTGGCATGGATTGGCTTCAAAATCACTTTATTCCTCTTACTAATGGCCGTACGGTGGGAAGATATCAAACGTTGATTCTTGATGGCCATGGAAGTCATTTAACTGCTGAATTCGACCGTATATGCACTTAGAATAATATTATTCCAGTCTCCATGCCACCGCATTCCTCACATCTTTTACAGCCTCTCGATGTCAGCTGTTTTGCAGTATTAAAACGGCAATATGGGCAGCTTGTTGAACAGCGGATGAGGCTTGGATTCAACCATATTGACAAAATCGACTTTCTTACTGCATTTCCGGAAGCCCGTACGATGGCATATAAAGCTGAAACGATTCGGAATGGCTTTAGAGCAACTGGATTAGTGCCTTTTGATCCGGATCAAGTTTATCAAAAGCTTACTGTCCAATTAAAGAGTCCAACACCCCCTCCAAGTCGATCAAGCAATACTCAATCATCTTGCTTACAAACGCCTCAAAATCCACGTCAATTTAAGCGTCAAACAAGCACAATTAAGAGACGTATAAGCCAGCGTCCAACAAGTCCATTAGATTTAATGGCGCAAGCAATGGATCGACTGTCTAAAGCTCATGAATACACTACGCATGAGAATCTAATTCTTCAGAAAGAGAACCATGATTTACGGGCTGCACATGAGAAGGAGAAGCAAAAACGCAGAAGATCTAGAAAGCAGATATCTCATGAGCAAGGAATCATTAGAGAGGAAGCTCAGGCGCTTATTAGTAGACCAGTTGAAGCATCTCAAACTGTTACTACTGCTCCGGCCGAGCCTGAGCTTCCAGCCTCTCAACCGCCTGTACGACGTCAATTTTGTTGCAGTGGTTGTGGTATTGCAGGACATAAAATAACTAGATGTCCTAATCGTACTAGTAATTAGTTTTTTGTATATAATTATTATTTCGGGTTAGAAATTGTGATTTGAAATCAATATAGAACGCGTTCTCGGATAAAAGTGGCGGTTCGGTTGTAGTGGCGGTTCGGGTGTGGATTACGTTATGTATATATGTATAGGACCTGAGGGAGTCTATACGCCAGTAATAGCGTGCTTCCATCACCAAGTAGCTGAGTCAGCATAAGGTCGTGATCACGTAATTTAATTAGTTGTCAGTACGACAGGCCTTGTGTGGGTCTATACAGCCTACACAACACCATGTGAAGAATCGTACTAGATTAGTAATTTGTTAGTGCCCATATAAATTGCGTGTCATGGGTAAAACATGAATTCAGATTTGTTTTATATCTCCTATTGGTTGGTACAATTTCGGACTATCAAGCTCTCCAAGATTAGTGCACTGCTGTTGTAGGAAAAGCAGCCACAGTACTTAATCACGAACAGGACCTCGCCATTGCTTTCAAAGAGAATTGGGTGACAGGGCTGGGGGCTTTATACGGGTAAAGGCGAGGCTTTGACCTGCATGCTAGAACAGATGGTTGTATAACCTCTGGTCGCTCCTGGTATCCAACTGCACCTACTAGTAAACTATTGAGTTAATATTTGTGGTAGCGCGATAGTAGCGCCATCACCAAGGTCGTCGATCGTACCCTGTCTGGGTGTGTGAAGCTTCTGATGCCACAGCCGGTCGATGGAACCGGGCCAATCAAACCTAAGCTAAGTTGACCTTGCCCTTGACTGGAGCATTTCATGACAAAGGTAGCGGATAATGGAGTGGAGTGTAGATAGTAGAATGTGGAATATCACGTGATATAGGATGTCAGTGTTTCCAGACCAGTTGTCCGAATAGCCAACCCCTTCAAAAAGCCTAAAGGTATCGTTAAATACACTTATTTGCCCTTCTAGGTTGTCTAGTCTAAGTATTCTGTCAACTCTGGTGATATCCGTATCGGCTTGTACGACTCATCGCCTATCGAGGGTCCCAATGGTCGGTTGATTGTCTCTGTCTGTCTCTAAAAGAGTGTCTATCCCACGATCCTGTTGAATAGGTGATCGTGGTGAGTTATGTGATCTATCAACCTACACTGCATGTTACGATACATTTCTTTCCGACATAGCCCGATTTACCATACAAATACTATGGCAATGTGGGCAGGGGCTGAAAAACACACTAATCACTGAGATAGTGGTAATTTACCCTATATCAGGTTGACATATTCTACTAGCTACTTAAAACTCTCTACTATGTCCTCAGATCCTTCTTATCTAACAAACTGGACGCTAGAGTAGAACGTATCTTCTTTGAAATCGAAGAGACAACACGATCTCTAACTAACTTAATAGATACAGAGTTAGAGATAAACTCGTCTTAACACAGCTTTATAATCTCCTCCTTCACACTAAACTCTCTATAATTAATAAAAATCTCTAACAACCTCTTAATCCTGTCTCAAAGCAACTCAGCAGATTTGAAGTCCCTAATTACTAAAGTCAGTAACTTATCTGAGTACTGGAAAATAATTATATCAGTAACAGATTACTAATCAAAAGTATTAACGTAATTCCCAGCCGACCCGATCACCCGGTGGACCCGATCACTCCAAAACACATAGTAAATACAACATTTTTGTTCTATGATGATTCAACCACAACGTAGTATTTTTCTTTAAAATTGAGGTTATAACTTTTCCTAACCTGAGTGAATAATATATCCGAAGTTTGAATTATTTTTATAACTCTAATAGAGGCTTACCATAAAATACAGCGTAATTTTGACATCTGACATTCAAATATATATTTATCTATCAATACTTAAAATTAATCCTCGCTTACTATACCAATAGTTTAGATATACTATCTAGACTATAGACATTCAATATCTTATCCTGAATAGATATAGTTGTTAAGATATAAAGTTGTAATTTATCGCATTTACTATGTGTTTTGGAGTGATCGGGTCCACCGGGTGATCGGGTCGGCTGGGAATTACGTTAACTAGAGAATCCAGAGTATTAACTATAGTATTAATATCTTGTTAAATTAGCTCTAATAGCTTAGTGAGAATATAATCTAAAGCCAGATAATAAGAACTACTAGAGAAAAGATCTAATCTATATTTGAAAGCAGTAACAAAGTGATCGAAATCTAAATAGTGTAAGATGGGAATGCTCGTAGGCTATCTGCGTTGGCAGACGGGTCGATTGCGAAGAGACAAAACCACTGCACTCGC
>JAMAGY010000132.1:0-14079 GCA_023626415.1 Penicillium sp. S1701
CTAGACTTTTTAGTAGTTTATTTCTAGATATATATAGAAATCTTTTAGCTAAAAATTATTTAAAATAGCTTTATAGTAGTAAAAATAATACTAATTAATATAGATTATATATTCTTAAAGCTTAATATATTATTATAAATATCTATATTTTCTAGAAGCTAGCTAAATAATAAATTAAATATTTTTTTACTAAAAATATTAAAAAAAATTCTCTAGCTTTAAAAATAAATTTTTTTATTAACAGAATTACTAGAAAAATATTTAAGAAGCTCTCTAAGTCTATTAAAAATAGTAGTTAATAGAATTATTAAAGATTACTACTTTTTAATATATAATATTATATTTCTAGTAAAAGAAAATACTAAACTACATACTGTTATGGAACACAGCGAAGCCCCGCAGTTTACGGAAGACTAGCGTAGGCAATAACAGAAGGATTACAGCTAACTATTCCCAGGGAGGAGCACAGATCAGATCACGTAAAGCATAGCCAGAATCAGTCTCTGATTTACTGTCTTAAACTATACTGCGCTAAACTATAAAACAGCTAGCGCGACGTAAGAACAGACACCCTTTCTACTAAGTACTTATATTATACTAAAAGTATAGAGATATAATAAAAGACTTATATAATATCCTAACAGTATAATAGAATTCCTATCCTAATAATAGAATAGGAATCCTATCTACAGAATAGGAAGAACTAGATATATAAGAATACTTATTAGTATATATATATTTAGTTCTTTATAATTAATTCTATCTAAATTACTACAGAATACCTTCTAAGGATTCTACTTCTATAGTATACTATTAAGATAAATATTCTATAAGTAGAGAAGCTCTTTAAACTGACCTACTTAGTACTCCTTTCTAGTATATCCTTTAAAATTACTTAATAGAACCTAAGTCTGTATAAGACTTTATATAAGTAATAGTATAGTTATAAGCTAATACTTAAGAATTACCTAGTAGTGCTTAGATAATACTATCTTTAGCTATATCTTAGTAATTCATAATTCTACTATTATAGAATCAGATATATATTACCTATTAATACCACTAACCAAGTGACTAGTTAGCTAGCACATAATATATTAATTACTCTGTCAAGCTAATACTATAAAGTATAATTATTATAGCACTAAATAACAGTACTAGCCAAAGAAAGACACTATTACCTCCTCAGACTCAGTCTTATCAGACAGAACCTGACTCAGATAATAAATAAGACAATCAGATCTAATAATCTAAAGAAATTATTAAGGATTTTATCTAATAATTTAAGAATATAGAAAGAAGCTTTACTAAGCACACTAAGGAAATAAATAACTATATTAAATAGATTATAGCCTAGCTTAACACTATCCTACCTAACCTAGTAATCACTAATATATCTAAGCTACTAAAGAGAGAGAACTTTAATAGAACTCATACTAAATTATAAGGATTCCTTACTCAGATAAATATATACCTTAATATTATAAATTCAAACTGACTAATGAATCTAATAAGATCATCTTTATCTTAACCTATCTCTAAGAGCAGATATAGGACTAGATTAAACTATATATTCAAGAATATTATAAAAAGAATAGCTCAGAATAGTTAACTATTACTCAGAGTATTTTTAGCAGCTATAGTAACTTCAAAAATTATCTTAAAAAAATGTTTAGAAATATTAATACTAAGAAAACAGCTAAACAGAAGCTCTAATAACTTTAATAGACCTATTTAGTATCAGTATATATTACTAAATTTATATAATAAGTAACTATTCTAGAATAGAATAACTATATATTTATTCCTTACTATAATAAGGGATTAAAGTCTTATATTAAGAGTAAGATTACTAGATATAGCAACTTCATCACTATAGATTTACTTATTAACTTTACTATTCATATTAATAATTAATTTTATAACTAGTGAGTACAGAAACTAGAAATAGAAGAATAGAGACAAGATAATAGATACCTATCTCATTAACAATTCCAGCCTTAACAACCACAGCAGATAATTAATATAGTAACCTATATAGTCTATAACTAATAGAGCTTAACACAGCAAGACTACTAACTAAAGAACAAAAGTAACAAAAAGATAATCAGCTTTACTTTAACTATAGCAAACTAGACTATATAGCAAAAGAATACTATAGCAAGAAAAATAATCAGAAACTATAATAACTATAAATAACTAAAGAACTAGTATAGTGACTCTATACTATATAAAAAAACAGATATTCTAAAATAAATCTCTTAGTAAGAGAAATCTTATAAAAAAACTAGACTCTTAAGGAATAAGATTCTATATAAGATCTATAGCTCTTATAGCAGATCTATAAATAGCTCAGAGAAGTATTCTAGAAAGATCTTAAATCTAGAAACACAGATAATATAATAATAATTCTTAACTAAGTATATACAGAATACTAGAAAAAAATTAAGCTATAAAAACTCAAGATAATACAGAAATATATAAGAGTCCTACAGAATATAATATTATATAACCTCAGTAATAATATTAACTCTTAGCTCAGAGAATATAATAAATAGAAACAGTATATATAAATTAATCTAGATATAATAGAAAGCTAAGAATAGATCTAGTATTCCTAAGAACCTACTAGCTCTTAGAAACTAATAAATAGGATATAAGAGTAGGATATATATATCTCAGAAGCTATAAATAGACTCTCAGAAACAACAGAGATCTCAGAAACTCTATCTTAATCCCTAGAAACAGTCTAAGTATTCTTAGAAATATCTTAAAAAACTCTAAGATATAATAAATTCTCTAAAATAATCTAAGAGTATCTATAAGAATAGATAACTCTACTAGAAAAAAATATAAAGAAAATTCTAGAAATCTTACTAGAGAGATACTAAATAAATTATTAAGAGAAGTAGAAACTATAATAAGTCTATAAAAATAGTAAAATAGCACTAAAAGATCTTTATAGGATCTTATTTAACAAATTAGATAATAAACTTAAATTATATATTACAGAGAAGATTATACTTATATTAGATATATCTAATATTCTGACTATAATCTAAGAGTAATAATCAGATATTTTAACTATTTATATAAAATATATATATAAAGAAAGCTAGACTATAGAGAAATTAAATCTAAGCTATTACTATAACTTCACTAACTAGAGTAGAGATAATAGTTTATAGTAATAGTATAGAGTAAATATATAAAGATAGAAGTCCTAATAAAGCTACTAAATAGTAAATATATTCAGATATAAGTTATAATTAACTCAGAGACTACAGAAAACTTTATAAATCTATAATTTAGCTTAATAAAATAAATACTAGTTATTAAAAAGGAATAGACTATCCTATTAATAAGACTTAATAATAAAGTACTAAATATAGATATTATATACTATACTAAATAGATTAAGATAATTATAAGTAATTACTTAGAATTAATCTGCTTTAATATTACTGAATTAGGATAGTATAATATAGTTATTAGGATACTATAGCTATAAAAATATAGTCTAAAAATAAACTAGTAAAGAGATATAATCTATTTTAATTACTATATCTATAGATAAACAGAAAATAAATAAATAGAAAAGAAATTATTAAGTATTAAAAAATCTGGCTCTAGAAAGACAGAGATCTATTATAATCTATATAAAGATAAACTTAAACAGAGTTAATAGCCTAAAAATAGAATATCAGAATAGATTATAGATATTAGTATTATTATAATAGCTAAACAGAGACTAGATATATTAGATAATAAACTATAAGTGTAATAGCAAACACTAAGGAACAGGCTAGAGACCTGTGACTAGGCAAGACTTCGGATAGTAATTAAAGAAAAAGAGAATTAACTAATAATTATTAATAGTAACAGAGACTAATTCTTAAGAAAACCTTAAGAATAACAGGAATTTTGCGTTAAGTCATTCATCCTGACTATTATATAGATTAGGTATAGATCAGGCACGAATCGGTAACATAGCTGAAATAAGATCAAATTGCTAAAGAGAATACAAATCGAGGTAATTGCTTCTGACTGAAGCTCACTCTCTTTGATATGAGCCCCGTGACAATAAGAATATATTATAATATACTACTTATTAAAAAAAGCTCTCTATATAATAGAAAAAAAAGAATATAGATATCTAAGAAATACTAGGAGTACTAGAATATATTTAAGCTACTAAAGAATAGTAAGCTTCTAGAATATAGTCTATTTAACTATAAAATAAGACTTAAGAAAAATTAGAAACTAATCTTTAGAAAGATTTACTAGTTATTATTCTTAGAATCAGAAACTTTAAAGAAATATATTTATAAAAATCTTAAGAAAGAATATATCTAAAAATTATTATTATTAGCTAGATACTCTATTATATTTATAAACAAAAAAAAAAAAAACAGAGAACTATAATTCTATATAGACTATTAATAGTTAAATAATATTACTATTAAAGACTAATATCTACTATCTCTTATCTAGAAAATATAAGATTATATCTAAGAAAGTATTTACTTTACTAAATATAATATTATAAATATATATAATTATCTTTAGATTAAGAAAAATAATAAATAGAAAATAGTGTTCAGAATAAAATATAGATACTTTAAATATCTAGTTATACTATTTAGTCTTATAAACATACTTATAGTATTCTAATAATTTATCTTTAATATATTAGAAGAATATCTAAATATCTTTATAATAGTATATCTTAATAATATTTTAGTATTCTCTAAAATCCTAAAAGAATATATTAAATATAATAAGAAAATACTATAGAAACTTAGAGAAGCTAAATTTATACTTAAACTTAAAAAGTATAAGTTCTATATTAAGAAAATAGATTTCTTAGGATATATAATTAGTATAAATAATTTTAGTATATAAGAAGATAAAATTAAAAATATCTTAGAATAGCTAATATCTAAAAATATAAAGAAAGTTTAATAGTTTATAAGATTATATAACTACTACTAATAATTAATTAATAGATTTAGGAAAATTATAGTTAATCTTAATAAATTACTAAAGAAAGACTAAAAGTAGGTCTAAAATAATAAATTAGAAGACTTATTTAACATTCTTAAGAAACTGTTTATTAAATAAATAATACTTATAAGAGAACGGGACCCAGATTAGTCACGTTCTCTGCCAGGTGGTCGGGTATAGCAGTACTGCCTAACGCCTCCTGTATATACGCTCTTATAGTCTACCTTAGAAAAATCAACTTTCTCTTACTCTCTGATTTATATATCTTATCTAGTAGTATATCTAATAAGAGATAGTACTCTGTCTATCTATAATAAAAAGAATAAGAAGATTCTTTTATCTGTGTTCCTTATCAGATAATTTTGCTACTACTCTTCTTCTAATTTTATACTATTAAAAGATTAAGATACTAGTATCTCTGATTCTTATAAACACTATAAACAGAATCCTAGACTATAGTAAAAACTCTGTATCTCTTACTCTCTATATATATTATACAGATATTTAATTATTAATAATCTATAGAAAAAGTTCTCTAGGGCCTGTATAGAGATAAGCTCTTGATTAATTAGAATTTAGAGATATATATTATACAGAAAGTGTCTTATACTTATATAATATTTTTAAAACTCTTAGAAAACTTGATATATAATTATATAATATCTCTTATTATAATAGATATATTTAATTAATCTACTAAGAACTTTATAGATATCTCTAATATTATTAGACAGTAAACTTACTATACTAGGCTATAGATTACTATTTCTTATACTATTTCTGTACTAGAATAAGTCTAACTAAATATAGATATAGTATATCTAGTACTTAGAATACTAATATCTATATCTCTCTATATAGCTCTGCTCTCTCTTAACTAGACTATTAGAATAGCTATATTTTAAATATACACACGGGTACCAGAAGTTTATAGACACCGCTTTATTTTTAGCGCGTTTTTTCGCGTCACCACTAACTCACCTTTTTCAACTACTCTCTACGTATTTAATATATATCAGTTTAGCACTGAAATAAGTATAAATTAACAGCTAGAAGGCAAATTATCAGAGACTACTTATAGTACTATTATATATACTACAGAATATATTATCTTCTAAAATTACTTCTGATTTCTATATTACACACACTACAGTATATAACACTATTAAATAGTTTCAGTAATATTATATAATTAAATCAAAGCCTTAAAAAGGCATACCTAAAACCTTTAAACTATCTACTCTTTAATATATTAGAGTTTTAGCTCACAGATACCTATAGTATAGCTACAGAGAGCTTAGCATATATACACCTAGAAATCTATCTTAATTAACAGTTTAATATATTCTTTATTTAAAACACCTCTAATACTTTATTTCTTAATATTATATCCTAATTAAAAAAGATATAGCTCAGAAACAGAGAATATTTTACTAGAGATAGTAATATAAGAATCTTAATTCTTATCTTAAAAATTTTATCTTTTCTGATAAATACAGTATTTAATAAACTCCGAATTTAAACAGTCTTTATATAACTTATTTTAAAAGAGAATCTTTCTAATATAATCTTATACAGATAAAGTCTTATATAAAAGATATTTTATAGATAGTTTAGACAGAAATTTAGATTAGAGATTAAATAAAATTTATTATAATAGAGTAAGATTTTTCTTAGAGTAAAAAGAAAAGTTTTACTATTAAATCTTATTTAAATATACTTAATAAGGATTTAATTAAAATCTATAAGTCTAGTACTATATTTTAGTAAAATAATATCTGAATTTATATATTAAAAAAGATATAGGAGTAGTTTAAAAGCTATAGAATTAAGATTTTTGACTAGCTGCTATATTTACCTAATTTAAACCTAATTAAACTAGTATAGAGGTTGCTTAAACTTAAACTATATTAATTATATTCTAATCTAGCTTGTTCTAGGATATCTAAGACTGATTAGGTCTTATTTAGAAAGATAATAATTAAGATATAAGATATACTAGATTAGAATATAATTAATAGTCTGATTTGATCTATATCTAAGTATATAGTAGTAGTTTAATATATTAGAAGTTATTATATATATTTTTAAATACTAAAAATATATCTATTATTTGACTTAATTATTTTTTTAATATTATTCTTAATTTTAGGATAAAATAATTATTGTAGTATCTGATATATATATTTGAATAGGTAAGGGTGGAAATGTAAATATTACTAAATTAGGTGGTGTCTACAGACTTCTGGACTGGTAGTGTAGTAGTAAAGTATAATATCTTAAATTAAAGACTAGGCTATATAAGCCCTAGCTAGATAATTATACTTACTAGAAATTACTAAATCTAGTATATAAGAAAACTCTCTATAAGCTACTATCTAAGAATTTCTAGCTTATTATTATTATCTAAACTCTTTTCTTATAAAAAATATCTATAATATTTAATAGTATTCAGAATATATTTAGAATAATAAGATCTAAAAATATCTACTTAATTATAAATAGTATTTTAAGCAGATTATAATTCTATATAAGTCTCTTTCTAAGCTTAAAAAGATTATAGTAACTACTAGATATCTTAAAAAATATATAGCTAAAGAATAAGAGATATATTAGTATAAGATTACTAAATATTATAAGGAATAAGTTAGTATATAGATAGAATATTATATCTAGATTCTTATATACTATACTAAATATCTTAAAACAGAAAAATATTAGGACTATTTCTTAAATCTTATATAGAATAATAAGACTATTTAGATCTATACTAGTAATCTATAGTAGACTATTATTAATACTAGATATTAAATTCTAGAAGATCTATTAATCTAGTTCTTATAAAAAGATATAAATATCTATCTATAACAGAGATAGCTTAAAAAAAGTACTAAAGTTAAGACTTTCTTTACTACTATATAATATCTTATAGAATTTAAATATAGAGCTATACTAAAGAAGTATATAGGCTACTATAAGCTTTACTATAATAATCCTGATTATATAGATCTTATAGCTATATCTATATAATAGCTTATATAATAATCTATATTATAGAATAGATAAAAGTTTATAAAGACTTACTATTAATATAACTATTTTAGTTATATTATATAGTATTATAAGATCTCTTAGAATAGTAATAGAAATTCTTAACTATTATTATCAAAAAACTAGAGAGATCTAATAAAGATATTAAAGCTCTTATTAGCTAAATATAAGAGATTTTAAATATACTAGATCTTATTAGTTTAGATTTACTAGATCTAAAAGATTATAACTAGATATACTTATCTCTGTCCTTATATAGTATAAAAGATATAGAGAAAAGAAAGAAAAAGAAGAGCCTATATACTAAAATATTTCTTAATCTGATGGATAGTTCTCTAATCTATTATAATACTATAATAGATCTTCTTTTTAAGAATACTATTAAAATCTTAGTATTACTAGATTATAGTATATTAGAGTACTTTATATCTATTCTATTAATAGAGAAACTAAGATTATTAGTATCTATCTAATAGATAAAGAAAGTACTATCTGTCTATCTCTCTGATAGTAGTTATATAAGTACTTATATATTTATATATCTACTAATTAAGTTTAGAAACTAAATAGATATTATTTAGTACTAGATTCTTAATCTATAAGAGTATAAATTAATTCTTAGATTACTATTCTTATATAAATAAGATCTAAAAATTAGTTAGAAAGATAATATAACAATTCTTACTAATATCTAAGATTAATATTATATAGTTCTTATTTATAATATTTATAGAAATATATTAGAATCTGATATTTAATATCTTAATCTTATATCTATATACTAAATATATAAATTACTAAGAAAAAAGAATATATAAGTAAATCTTTTTATTATTTAACTATTAACTAAGAAGAAAAAAAAATATCAGAATCACTAAGTATAAGGATTCCTAGATCTGTATAGTCTTATTATAATATTAAGATATATTTTAAGAAGATCTTCTAGAAGAGTTATCTCTTAAATATACTATTTTATATAAGATTAACACTAATACTAGTATATTTATTAATCTAAATATAATAGCAACACTAAGGAACAGGCTAGAGACCTGTGACTAGGCAAGACTTCGGATAGTAATTAAAGAAAAGAGAATCAACTAATAATTATTAATAGTAACAGAGACTAATTCTTAAGGAAACCTTAAGCATAATAGGAATTTTGCGTTAAGTTATTTATCCTGACTATTATATAGATTAGGTATAGATCGGGTATAAATCAGTAATATAGCTAAAACAAGATCAAATTACTAAAGAGAATATAAATTAAGGTAATTACTTCTGACTGAAGCTCACTCTCTTTGACACGAGCCCTGTGACACTAAACTCTTACTCTCTCTTAGATAATAAACTAGAAAAACAAATATAATAAGTTAATAACCTGATTAAGAAGAGATTAATCTATCTATCTAGTACTGTCTAGAATTTTCTAATAATCTTTATATAGAAATCTAATAGTAGATAGTATATATATATTAACTACTATAGCTTAAATAATCTAATAGTAAAGAATAGATATCTTCTACTATATATTTAGAATCTGTTTAATATTATCAGATATATTTAGTATATCTTAAAAATTAATCTAATATCTAGTTATTAGTAAGTCTGTATAGACCTAGTCTTAATTAAGAAAATAGTATTTAATATAATCTAAGAAAAGTATAAATAGCTAATAATACTATTTAGACTTTATAATATTTCTATAATCTTCTAGATAATAATAAATAATATTTTATATTTATTTCTTAGAAAGAGTATATTAGTATACTTAGATAATATTCTTATTTTCTTAAATTTAATAGAGAAGTATATAGAATATCTTAACTAAATCCTGATATAATTATAAGAACAGAGTCTTTATATTTACTCTTAGAAGTATAAGTTTACTATTAAGAAGCTAGAATTCTATAACTATATAATTAGTAATAATATTATTTACTCTATTACTAGTAAGATTAATATAATTTAGATTTAGCTAACTCTGTAAATAGTATATAATATATACTAGTTTCTAGATCTTATTATATATTATTATTAGTTTATTATAGACTTTACTAAGCTAATAGCTTTACTAAATAATCTCTTAAAAGAGAATAATACAGATCTCTAGAAATAGTTATATAGATTAATTTATTAGAATATAGTATATAGAGTTAATTTTAAGAGATTAAAAGATATACTTATATATACTCTTATTCTGCTATAGCTAGACTATATAAAACTATTTATTATTAAAATAGATATTTCTAAATAGATATTAGAATATATACTATTATAATATAATAATAATAGCTATCTTTAGATTATTATTTTTAATATAAGAAAGTTATAGAATACTAAATTAAACTATCCTATCTATAAAAAAGAGCTTCTAGTAATTAAGAAAACTTTATATATATAGAATTAGTATATTAATAATAGTACTTAAACTACTATTATTACTAATTATTATAGTCTTTAATATCTATAGATAATAACTATGTTATGGAACACAGCGAAGCCCTGCAGCTTACGGAATACTAGCGTGGTTGATAACGGAAGATTACGACTAACTATTCCTAGGACGAGATATAGAACTAAATCATATAAGGACAGGAGGCCTAAATCAGTCTCTAAATTACTATATTAAAGAATACCGCTTTATAATATCGTATAGCTAAGAGTTATATAATATTCTAATCGTATAATAGAATTCCTATCTTACTAATAGAATAGGAATCCTATCTCTAGAATAGGAAGGACTAGATATATAAGAACACTTATTAGTATATATATATTTAGTTCTTTATGATTAATTATAATATTATTACTATAGAATATCTTTTAGGATTCTATTTCTATAGTATTACTTTATAATAAATATTCTATAAGTAAGAAAGCTCTTTAGACTAACCTATTTAGCGCTTTATCTAGTATATCTATAAGACTTGCTCTATAGACCTAAGTCTTTATAAGGCTTAGTATAAGCAACAGTATAGTTATAAGATACTAGACTTAAGATATATATTAGAACTATAGAAGATTAGCTTATAGTGACTAGTTAGTAATATATAATATATTAATTACTCTATTAATTATATACTATAAAGTATAATTATTATAGCACTAAATAACAGTATTATCTTATCTTAGACAGAAGATTATCAAACTCCTATATTACTAACTAATACCTAACTAATAAAGATAATCAGTTAACTCTAGGAACAGCTATAGATAGCAGAAAAATATAATACAGAAGTTAAATCTTTAAAACTAGAATTCTTTAAAGAAATATAAACTAAGCTTTAAAGTTTTCTTACACAGATAGATATATAACTTTATATTATTAACTATAATAGGAAAGTAAATAAAGTAATTTATACTTCTATCTATCTTTAAGAACAAGTCTTTAATTAGTTTAAACTCTATATCTAGGAATTTAATAAAAAAGCTATAAATAACTAGAGAGAAATTATAATAGCTATTTTTATATTCTATATAGTTTTTAAGAAGAAACTTAAATAGATCTTTAGAGATATTAATATATAGTATATAGCTGAACAGTGTCTTAAATAAATTAGATAAACTAGCTTAACTAGTATTTATATAGCTAAATTCTAATAAATTATCTTATATCTTAATTATAATAATAATATCTATATCTAGCTATTTAAGTATAGTCTTAAGAAAGAGATTAAGAATAAACTTATATAAATTAACTAACTAACTAAATTATCTTAAATAATCAAGATTATAGTTAAATTTAATAACTAACTATATAAGCAGAAGCTCTAGTAATAAGAAATATAGCAAGAATCTAGTCAGAATTTATAGAAATAAGGATTCTATTACTATAGAGAGTGATATAGAAACTAATAATAACTCAGAAAAATATATAGTAATCTCTATAAGCCTTAACTAATAGAGCTTAATATAGTAAGACTTCTAACTAAAGAACAGAAATAATAGAAGAAAAACTAGCTCTATTTTAACTATAGTAAGCTAGACTATATAGTAAAGAAATACTATAGTAAGAAAAATAACTAAAAACTATAATAACTATAAGTAACTAAGAAATCTATATAATAATTCTGTACTATATAAAAAAACAGATAATCTAAGATAAATTTCTTAGAAAGAGAAATCTTATAAGAATAGATTCTTAAAAAACTTAAAAAGTAGAATCTAATATAGGGACTATAATTCTTATAGTGAATATATAAATAGCTCAGAAAAGTACTCTAGAAAAATCTTAAGTCTAAGAATATAGATAATATTATAATAGCTCTTAACTAAATATATACTAAATACTAAAAAAAGATTAAGCTATAAGAACTTAAAATAATATAAGAATATATAAGAATCCTATAGAGTATAATACTATATAATCTTAATAGTAATATTAACTCCTAGCTTAAAGAGTATAATAGATAGAAACAGTATCTATAAATTAATCTAAATATAGTAGAGAGCTAAGAGTAGACCTAGTATATATAAGAACTAACTAGCTCTCAGGAACTTATATAAGAAGTTCTAAAAACACCTTAAAAATTCTCTAGATATAATAAACTTCCTAAGATAGTTAAGAGGCTCCTATAATACTAAATAACTCTTACTAAGAAAAAGATATAGAAGATTCTAGAGATCTTACTAGAGAGATACTAGATAAGCTACTAAGAGAAATAGAAATTATAATAAGTCTATAAAGCTAGAAAACTAGTTATAGAAGACCCTTGCAGAGCCTTATTTAATAAACTAAGAGAAGAAATAAAAATATATAATAATAATATAAAAAGAATATATCTGTGCTACAGAGAAGATTACACTTATATAGAGTATATATAATATCTAGACTATAGCCTAAGAGCTATAACTAAATACTATAATTATTTATATAAGATATATATATAAGGAAAACTAGACTATAAAGAAATTAAATCTAAGCTATCACTATAACTATACTAACTAAAGTAGAGATAATAGCTTATAATAATAGTATAGAGTAAATATATAAAGACAGAAGCTCTAATAAAGCTACTAAATAGTATATATATTTAGATATAAGTTATAATTAACTTAAGAGCTATAGGAAACTTTATAAATCTATAATTTAGCTTAATAAACTAAGTACTAACTATTAAGAAAAGATAAATTATACTATTAGTAGAACTTAATAATAAGCTATTAAGCACAGAGATTATATATTATACTAATTAGATTAAAATAATTATCAGAAACTATCTAGAGTTAATCTATTTTAATATTACTAAACTAAGATAATATAATATAATTATCAGAATACTATAGCTATAAAAGTATAGTCTAAGAATTAACTAGTAAAAAGATATAATCTATTTTAACTATTATATCTACTAATAAATAGAGAATAAATAGATAGAAAAGGAACTATTAAGTATTAAAAAACCTAACTATAAAGAGATAGAGATCTATTATAATTTATATAAAGATAAATTTAAATAGAGTTAACAGTCTAGAGATAGAGTATCAGAAAAAATTATAGATATTAGTATTCTTATAATAATAGAACAGTAACTAGATATATTAGATAATAAACTATAAGAGTATATTATAATATACTATAAATTAAAAACAGTTCTCTATATAACAGAGAAAGAAATACAGATATCTAAGAAGTATTAAGAATACTAGAATATATTTAAGCTATTAAAGAATAGTGAGCTTCTAGAATATAGTCTATTTGACTATAAAATCAGACTTAAGAAAGAGATAGAGCTAATCTTTAGAAAAATCTACTAGTTATTATTTCTAGAATCAGAAACTCTAAAGAGATATATTAATAAGAATCTTAGAAAGAAATATATTTAGAAATTATTATTATTAGCTAAATATTCTATTATATTTATAAATAAGAAAAATAGAGAATTATAACTTTATATAGACTATTAATAGTTAAATAATATTATTATTAAAAATTAATATCTATTATCTCTTATCTAGAAGATATAAGACTATATCTAAGAAAGTATTTACTTTACTAAATATAATATTACTAATATATAT
>JAMAGY010000133.1:0-34122 GCA_023626415.1 Penicillium sp. S1701
GTGATGATCTATACATGGAAGAACAACAGAAACTGGAACACTCACAGTCCAAGAGCAATAAATCGCTCGCTCTCGGAGGCTGTCCACCTATCAACATTAACTTTATGGGAGGGCAACCCTCGCTCCAACCACCAGCGGTCAGTTCCGTTACAGCATCGGCCTTTTCTTCTCAGCAAGATCGGCAAGAGGTATTGCTCACAATCAATGGACCTCGCGACACGGCTGTGAAGGAATACAGCGCATGGCAAGAAACAAACGTCATTGATGAGGGCCTAAAAGCTCAATTTCAACTGGCTTGTGATGTCACGCTCGCTAATGGTCTGGATCTTGAACAGATCCATGGGGATCAGAATCCGGATTTCTTTATCGGAAAAGGAGTTGCGGTAGGTATTGCACGCCGATTCGTAGGTGACATTATTAAATGAGCAGGGATTGTGAAGATTTAATCGACAAGATTAGAATTCGAATTAGTTGTGGTTTGGTCTAAATTCAGATTTGATTTTGCATTTCATTGCTCCTAGTTAAGTCATTATGATGGAATTCTTATCTCCAAATAAAAGATATATATATAGCATCCAACATTAAATCTTTCTTCTATCTATAAACCAGTCAAGTATGTGTTACTTAACCTCATACTATATCACGCCGCGAATAACTCAGGGATAATTTTCCACGACCACGCCAGCATGTCGGAAATGACCGATTGCACTTTTTTCTCGAGACCCCACAGCTTCAATACATCTCTCAAGGAACACATGGAACCCTTGCTCCGGGCTCTGTTCATATTTTTGCCAGTGACGCCTGATAAAAGCCTTTAACTCAGAAAAGAACTCTTCAATGGGATTCAGATCCGGTGAATAGGGAGGCAAATATATCAGCTTTACTCCGGCGTCCGCGCACGTTTCCTTGAGTCGATCAGAATGGTGAAATGATGCATTATCCATGACAATGACGGATCTAGGTTCAGGCCACCTCCCACAGTGCTTTAAGAGCTGCTTGATGAAGTCTTCAAACACAGCTGCATCAGTTGAACCTTGGAATACTCGAGATAGGATAATGCCATCCTGTGTGTATGCTGGCAGGATTTGGTATCGTTGGTCACGGTGAAATTTAGATACCTGCAACGGCGTTAGGCCCAATGGGGACCAACCAGTACGCCTGAACCCGATTCGCTTGTCACATCCAGACTCATCAACATAAACTAGATGATACGATTTGAATTCTGATAGATTGTGCAGATAGAAATCTCGTAAATCAGCGTTTTGTTCCTTTGCTCTCTGTCGAGCGACTTTTTTCGACCAGCCGACCGAAGCAAGAGCCCGCTTGAGACTCGAGCTTGTTACCCAAACATGGAATTCGTCCCAAAGAAAGAGCACCAACTCATCCACATATAAACCTGGTTTCTCAAGAAGATGGTCACACATTGTTTGGATCATGGGAGGTGAAATGCTTCGTCGCCGGCCGATGCGAGTTGAGGGAGCTCTGACATTTCCGAAAAGCCGAAGATTATTGCGAATGTTAATGATTGAGCGCTCGCTACACTCAGCGGCTTGGGCCATCTGTGAGGTAGTCAGTGATCCGCTGTGTATCATGTCACGAATCATCTCCAACTTAGATGGAGGGAGCCGAGGCGCCATTTTTGGAGGGACGGTGGAGGGTGGTAAAGGGCATTGTTGAGAGGCGCCATTTTTGCTCCATGCTCACCCTGCTCACCCCTCTGCTCGGGGAGCAGATGAAATGATTTTTGACTGAACACCGGGGGGTGCTGGGGTATAAGGAATACACGTGACTTGAGGGGCACTGCGGCTCCTGGGAAGCTATTTTTCTTGGCGATCCGAAAGTTGCGGGTGTTGATCAGTGCTAACAGGAAGCAGACCGGTACGTTCATCTCACAAATAGACATTGCACTTGAAGCATCATTCCAACTGCCGAGAAACTCGACATTCAAGGGGAAAACTGATTTAATTTGTATAACAAGAAGTGAGCTTCAAACACAACGCTTGATCGCGCGACATCGGTGGTGATCATTAAGGAGGTTTGGGTGAGCCTGGAAGAAGCATAATGTGGTCACGTTTTACATACGTAGACATAGATTCATGGTTGTCTCAACACAGATCAAAGGCTAGAAACGGGATTTTGTTTTGAGAGCATGAGGAATATGACACGACCTGATGAGCAGCCGATCGCCAATCTGGTTGCATATCTAGCGAAATTATCGTGAGAATTTGGGCGGTATTCTGAAGGCAACCACAACAGCTTGAGTCCATTATAGGTTATCCAGGAACGTTCCTGGCTTAATCCGTATCCATACTGCTTAAGCGGCGAGATGAAGTCGTCAGACACAGGCGTCATAGGCCCTTTTGAACCTATGTCATAAGTGCCGTTATTTGTGTGCAGAAGATAGATATCGTCGTTGTCGAATTGAAGAGAGTTGATGAAGCCGATAGGAAGATTTGACACGCTCTGGCCGGTAGCCGGATCCCAGATCCTGACTGTCTTATCATAAGACGCTGACGCGAGTTGGCTTCCGTCTGGCGACCAGGCAATCGAGCTGACTATCTCACTATGCCCCTCAAGGGTTGATACACTCTGGCCGGTAGCCGGATCCCAGATCCTGATTGTCTTATCATAAGACTCTGACGCGAGTCGGCTTCCATCTGGCGACCAGGCAATCGACATGACCCAATCACTATGCCCCTCCAGGGTTGATATACTCTGGCTGGTAGCCGGATCCCAGATCCTGACTGTCGTATCATTTGACGCTGATGCGAGTCGGCTTCCATCTGGCGACCAGGCAATCGATGTGACCGAACCACTATGCCCCTCAAGGGTTGATACACTCTGGCTGGTAGCCGGATCCCAGATCCTGACTGTCTTATCAGAAGACGCTGATACGAGTCGGCTTCCGTCTGGCGACCAGGCAATTGGTGTGACTATCTCACTATGCCCCTCCAGGGTTGATACACTCTGGCCGGTAGCCGGATTCCAGATCCTGACTGTCTTATCAGAAGACGCTGACGCGAGTCGGCTTACGTCTGGCGACCAGGCAATCGATGTGACCAAACCACTATGCCCGTCAAGGGTTGATATACTCTGGCCGGTAGCCGGATCCCAGATCCTGACTGTCTTATCATAAGACATTGACGCGAGTCGGCTTCCATCTGGCGACCAGGCAATCGATATGACCGAACCACTATGCCCCTCAAGGGTTGATACATTCTGCCTGGTAGCCGGATCCCAGATCCTGACTGTCTTATCAGAAGACGCTGATACGAGTCGGCTTCCATCTGGCGACCAGGCAATCGACGTGACCCAATCACTATGCCCCTCAAGGGTTTGAAGACAAGGGCTCCAGTTTTCCTCTACCACAGGATAATTTAAAACCCAGTCTGGCCTTTGATCCTGAAAAGATATCCTTACGAGACTCTTTAGTGGGCAAAATATAAGAGGTGAGCAATATACTTGCAGAGGGCTGCTTTCAATTGCTGGTTTATGATATTGAATAAACCTAGAGGCGTCTCCAGCTCGATTCAATAGCACTGCTGACTCTGTTTTCTCCTTCTTGTGTGTGCCTCTTGTCAGAAGAAAATATCATCTCTGTTTATTTCTAATAACTTACCTCGATCAAAATCTCGAGCTTTTGCATCATTTGGATACCATCCGAAACACTTCCCAAAATACTAAGGGCTTCGAGCCAGTGAAGGAATTTCTGCTGTAAAAACGCATCCACGCGACCCCTGTCATAAATGCTCAGCTCAGGAGCTCTATTATGCTGGCTGCCTTCAAGATGGTCCAGCCAGTAGACACACGCATATTCTGCCGCTACCAGTGGATTTGGGCTAGGTCTGCAGATATCCTTCGCGTGGAGTCCAGGTAATTTGATATTGAGGATGTCACGTTCAAGTGTCTTAAATATAACGTTGAGAGATCGTGCAAATATCATATTGTGTTCAGCTTCTATACCTCCTGGAAATATCTCACTGAATGCTTCCTTGAGTAGAAATTCCTTTGCGGACTGGTGAACAAACATAATAGTGTGTTCCCGAACCGTTAAAAAAGACCCACAGATTGCAATAATCTCTTCAAGGGAAACAATGTTATCATACTCATCGTCCGATACTTCAATGAGAGAAGTCAATTCGTGTAGCGTGATAGGCCGAAAGACGGTTGACATGATTGCCAGTATCTCCTTGCAGAGCTCGGGGTCTTCTGATTCGCGAACCTGGTTGATCATTCGGCCATATAAAGCATCTAACCCAGGAGGAAATGACTCTAGTTTCTTGAGTACATTCATTCGTATCCTTTGAAGATTCTGACACACCAAGGCTACCCAAAGGAAGGTACCTTGCGAGTTTGACAATAGGTAAGACTGAACAGCATCACGAGTCTTATCGCTGTACCTTCTAGCTTTTGCTAATTCCTGAACTTTGTGGTCGATAAAATGATTCACTGCTCCAGATACAGACACCCCATTCAGCTCTAATGAGACCAGAGCTAGGTGGGTAGCAATATCAAGGCGGTCAGTGATTTCAGGCCAGTTACGGCTAGACACAACCCACTTTATCTGTGGATTAGCTGATGACTCCTGGACAATCAAGTCGAGAAGGAAACGGAGCCCATTTGTGCACTCGTCCAAAGCATCAACTACCAAATAAGCCATCTGCACGGTTGAGTCATTTAGAATATCCCTGAATATCGCTGACAGCGCATTCCATGCATTAACATCCTCAAAGAGAGACTTTCCTGCATGATCGTACCGAGCTCGCACATGGGCAAGAAGCGATGGGTTCTTCTTGACAAGTAAATATATCAACCCCCTCAGGACAGATGTAGCGCTGTTGATTCGCATGTCGGTAGCCTCACAGAAAAAGAACGAGACGTTTGCATTATCCCCATACAATGTCATTAACTCTTCGATGATACCACAAATGAGCATTGTCTTTCCTTTACCAGGATCACCCCTGATCCAGAGGAGGCGATTTCTCTCGCTGTCTTGCCATTGTTTGAATTCTTTGTTGTCTAGAATCCAGCGATATGAGTCTTTGAGTAGTCCGCCCTTGGTATTTTTGATGCGCTCTTTATCATCGACAGGGTTGGTCGCATGCAAATCGCGAAGGCATTCTTGGTTCAGCATGTCGGATTGTACTAAAGCCATTCACCGTTTACTAACCATAGATTACAGCCACAAATATCTTTCACTTACCAATAGTTAAATTCCCGTGATTTTCCACCACCTGGATCCCAGAGTTTTTTTCGCCGTAGGAAATAGTAGTTGCCATGGCCGTTGCGTAAGAGTTTTGAGGAGGCTCAAATCCACGCTTAGATCTCCTCCCCATCTACCCCGCTATCAGGTGATCTGATTCGAGACAAAAGAAATCGACCGCCTTGGTCATATTCCCTTGTAATCATGTTGATAGATGATGTGTCTTTCCATTTACATAATCAGGAGGTCAATACGTGAACGTAGCGCCATCTTCCTCGAAGTTGCCGCAGAAGACCAAAGCTCTAATCAAAGTGACGAACCTTTGTGGTTAACCGCAGCGTAACGATTGTATCTGTGTTTCAGGAAATTTACAGCCCCGCATTTGTGTAATTTATCCTGACAAAATATTTCAAGATTCAAAACAAAACTAGTGTCAGATGAGGACTAGCGTGTTTCAGAATAAAATCCAGAAAAGAAAAGGAAAGAAAACAAAGGTGAAGCTGATTTCGAGCGGCCCTGTATGCAAAACACGTACGTCCAATTACTCTACCGGCGTGGCCTTTTAGGGTGGCTCGATTCCGAAAAACGGACTGAACGTTTTTTCCCCTGATAACAGGGGCATTGCCGGCGTGAGGGCCAGGCTGCAACCCGATGATCTGCACGCCCAAAGGGAGTCACCGCCTGTTGGCGCTCAAGTAGCTCCCGCATAGACGTTGGGAATCCCCCTATTCTCTCACAGAATATGCCATTGGTGATTTGGATCGATATCCGCTCGTCAAGACTATGCAGTGGGAAGGCAACGCGCTTCCGGAAGTACTTGCAGGAGGGACAACAATCCAGGGGGTCTACAGGGCCCAGGTCACTGCTCGGATCGGCCTGAAACCATGCACCAGGAAACTCGACTAGTACGCGCTGGAGGATCGCAGCAGCACTCGGCCGCGCACAGAGGATCGATCCTCGGCAATAAAATCCAGCGCGGTTTCTCACAGGCGTTTCATCCAACTCGAAGAAAAACGTTGCCGACGCAAGAATGACTCGGACGATATCATCAGGCACACCGAAGGTCATTTCGGACAACGCGTCCAACGAGCTGACATCGTCCAACTTCGGGATTGGACCGCGGATCTCATGGTCGAGCCGAAATACATCCGGCTTTGCACGATGCGGTAGATAATTCAGCGCTTCAAAGAATCCCTGCTCTCCATCCATCGAAGGGGAGGACATCAGGGCCCGGAGCAGGCGCGGCAGAGCACCGTTCTGCACCCTACTATGCCCCCTCGCAGCAGGATCCGGGGCGGAAGAGGATCGCCCAGTGCCGACAGAAAGAAGGAGATCGTGTCGGTCTGCCATCGGCCAAACAACCCCTGACTCGCGCAAAGCGATCGACAAAGGATTATTTGCGCGTACCCCGCCATCTTGTAGCGATCCCAGACCGGGTATGGCTGGGGTCGACAACTTTTTAGCCCGAAAATAACTTGGAGCTGTTAGCTTCACCTGACCTGAGAGCGATAGGGAGAACAACTTACAAGGGTGCTGCAACGCTCGCGTATGCCCTGTCACGAGATCAATGTTGTCAGTAACGACGAACTGAGAGGCGAAAATACACGCATTCTAGTTACACCTACGCATCTATTATCCTTGGGTTCTCCTGTCCGTTGCGAGGCATTACGAAAGAGTAGGCCGCCTGCTCGGGGCGCCGACCTACTCCCCGATAGTTGGCTATCACGCATGCTTTTCCGTCCGACGTACGGCTTGTCACAATAGCCACTCGACAGCTCGACGGGTTTACAGTTGGAACGTCAAACACACGGCGGTCAGGACTGATCGCCTCTCGCAGGATCTGTGACAGTCGGTTCGAATCATAAAGTCCACTGGAAGTCAGGTTGAATGCCGCGGCAAGCCACTGCACGGGGCGCGAGATGGCGGACTTGCAAGCAGGATGGAATATTTTGCGCGCTAACTCTGGGAACCTATGGAAGCAAGAATCAACCGATTCGCCATTGACAAAGAGATCAACAGCTGACAGTGCACCTAAGAACAGCCTGTTAGCAGCCAGTTCCACGCGCTAATTCAGATCGCGCCATTGCGATATATCATGCGGACTTACCGACGCTCGTTCCGATGCAGTAGTCCGGCAAAGATCCAATGGGCACCCCGATACGTCTTTCCAAAGCGCTAAGGAGACCCAACTGGACGAGACCTCGGACGCCCCCTCCATCCAGACTGAGAATCACGGGGCGCTTTGTTGGAGGCAGTTGACGAATAACCATATTGCACTCGCCATCGCAAATAGGACACCTGGCAAGCTCCACGTGATATTCAGTTGGCACTTGCAACCTTCCAAATATCCCGATGCAGTTGTCGCACAGTGCATGTCTGCAGGATAGCATGTGCTCTGGCGGCCGGCACAAACAAACAAGACAGGTGGTGGTCGAGTATATGTCCCCATAGTGGTAGTGGAATTGGGCCAGTGTATTCTTTCGGATCGATGCTGATGTCTTGTCGGCACCTAACTCTGCGAATCTTCGCACGAATTGAGACCGGATCTGTTTGGTGACATTGCCGAATGAATGAGCATTCCCGACACCGTGACAGTGTGCCTCATACAAAATAGCGAAGACGACCGAAGGCGGGAAGCCTCACATGTGTTAGCCTTTGGATCGGTCTTGGGGTCATCTACTTGGCTTACCGTGCATTTCTGGGGGATACGCGTCCATCAGAAGAGCTGTAGCGACATAATCCACCATGTGCTCCAGGTGAATCCCATTATCTCCGGACGGCCTATTGCCCTTCCAGAACTCGTGCAGGCACTCGGCCATCATTTCGTTCTTCGGGAACCCCGTACGAGCCTCGGAGAATAGGTCGAATGGTGGCGCCTTCCACAATCTGTCAACAACTGCAATACTCCGATCCCAGAATGCATTCAAGTGGACCGCAGAGAAACGACCCGAGACCTGTTCGTCCTCGGCGTGGATCAGATCAAGATTTCCACGCAGCAAGGCCCGTAGTGGCTCGAATGCGATTGTGTCAGAAAGGCTGGATCGTGAACGCAGATCAAGAACTGTGGTTCTCTCTCTCTCGACGATGCAGCGCAATTCATCGTAATTCAATGGATCGATAGCTTCGTCCTCGAGGCTCTTGGTCAAAGCGATGATCACACGCAAAGGAGGCCGGATTGCTTGATCTGCAATCCGTAAATCCCTACGCCGTCGTCCGAGCAGGCGTTGTGCAGCTTTAACATCCGAGATTGATTGGACGAACAAGCACAGGATTCGGGTCCACGGCAAAACAACCTGTCTTTTGACTTCTTCCTGGATTAACCTCGCGGAACATATAGGTCCTGTATCCGAGATAGCGTATTTTCGATGTTTGGCGGTTGCATGCCGGAGCCCTGTCGTGTCACCCGCGCGTGGTTTCGAGTCCCACCCACTCTCGGCAATCAGGAGAGGAGAATCCGTGTGAACGGCTTTCTGGTTGAGGTGCAGGCGAACCAGACCTGCGGGGCCTTTCCGTGTCACATTGTTTTGCGATAGAATTGAGCGAAGAGCCCTGATTCGACTAAGACTACCAGCGAAGTAGATCAAATCTGGGCACTGGCGTTGAGGAAATGGCATTCCGTTTACTAATTCTCCCAACCGGTTTGTATCAATCAGCGTCCACGACCCATCTTCGTTGATGATATCCAGCCATGCTGCCATCACGCGAAATAACTGCCTTGGGAAGTTGGGACGCATGGCACCGAAGCCGATGGCTTTTATAATATAGCTATGCTCATGATGCCAGAACACGAGGTCGTAGTCTTTTTTGACATCCAATCAGAAACCCGTTCTCAGGCAAATTGCTGCCCTGCAGCATTTCTTCGGGTCATTCAAATCTTTGCTTCCTTCCTGCATATTCTGTAACGGTGGGTGTATTTATGAGGCAAGGATAATTTGAGCTGTTGCTCGGTTGGGTTTCTTGCGTCTTTTTGGTCATTTGGAACTGTATGCATGAAACAAATGTCAGCTCGAGTGGGAACATTGAATATAATTATTTCTGTCGGGAGGCCAGGGTTTAGTCAATTGTACTTTTTCATCACTGACGTGCTGATCATTCATGTCTGCAAGCCCCTCAGCACAGCCGGTGTTGCTTCTACCTCGAGTCTATACTGAGGAAGATATCACACCGACGCCATGTGATAGCCATGAACTTGTCAATGCCAACGAGGACCGTTATTTGAAGATGCTACGAGAGGACGACCAAATGGATGTGAGTGTCAATATCACGGCCAGCGTAGCTAATTGGGCTCTGCTGGCCGGATATCTTGTCATTCCCGGCACCTTCGCATCGCTCCAATCATCGAACCAGGTCGGACACGTTTTGAACGCCAATAAGACAGGCCGTGTCGTGCTACACGCCATCCAGAATCCGCCTCTTCTTGTGATTGCCAGTTTGTTTCTTGCGAGTGGCATAGCAGCAATGCTACGGTTACTCATTCATTACCCCGAGCTCCGAGGCAACTACGTGTGGCTGATGAACAGGATTTTTATGTGAGCGATCTCAGCTCCGATGCTTGCTAGTGGATTAAATAGGCTAATTTACAAATAGCCCAGTGACTTTGAACGCGGGTGCGGGGTTGCTGACTACCCTTGTCAATGTCTTTACATCCCATGGAGGGACGTGGTCTATCATGGCGATTGTCACGACGGCTGTCACCGGGGCGGCTTTTGTTATCTTCTCGGTACTTTTCCTGGTATACAAGCTTTACAAGGTGCCTCGACTGAATGGTAAAAGTACTTTGAGATCTCCCGTATTCATTATGCAAACGCGAAAGAGGTTCCATCATTGATCCCCTTCTGAGTTCAGTGTTTGTCATGGCTACTGTAAAAGTACTCAGGGACTGCCAGTTTAAGGTGCGGCTCTGTGCATGCTGGCTTAGATTTTTGTTTTCCCAATCTAGTGTGACTTAATTATTTGTTTTCTCTGTGTGAATGTGGTGCTGTTTGGTGTATGTCGACCGGAGATACATGGTCCTTACGAGAAAGTCTTTGATGTGACCATTCAAAAATATGAGGTATAACTAGCTAGAAAATTTCTGAAGCACCAGACTGGCCCCTAGCACTACTAACAATATTCCGCACAAACTCGTAATAGCCCTGTCTATTCAGCAATAATATCTGCAAGTAAATTCTATTTAATGTGGACCTCTATTGGAAGTATGTGTTATACGGCCTTGATCCGACATTTTTTCAAAAAGTTAAGACGGACTTCATAAACCCTGATTGTCGATCCTATACTTTACCAGGCATATATGGGTGAAGAAAGACCATTTTGGTTTCTGATAATATATATAACCCATATCAAGCTGCAAAGGACTTTTGTAATGGGTTTTTAAACAAAGCTTAACAACGTGGCCTTCACTGGGTAGCGGTCTTAAAGGTTGTCTAAGGATCGAATTATCGCATCTTAGCATTCTGATAGCCAAGAAAATCTCGATATTCATAAAAGCCGTAATCCAGGTGGTCTGGCTCAATAAATTTACAGTATTCGACCAGTAACATCATTATTTATTGAGTTGAAAGCGGCCCATAAAGTGGAAGTGAATCCCGAGTCACGGAGGCTTTCTATCAGCTGCACAAAGGAGTAGCACCACCTCAAGTAGGACAAGGAAATATATACACGGCTATGGACATTAGATTGGTCACCGGGCCCATATCGTACAATGTGGGTCAGTTATCTTTTTGAATCCTTTACGTCCAAAATTACCGAGGCCAGACTCTAATACGGCGTCGGATATTAGTTGTAGAATTTTTGGCCTTTTCACTAATAAAGATAAATAGCTACGATGGGGCCCGAGAAATCATCCGCAAGTGAGTTTATAATTCACGACTGGACAATGCCGATAACTCATTCAAAAGGCCAAAACGGATGCATTAGCAAAGGCCCTCGACTGGCTGGCGAATCAGACAGCCTTTTCCGACTAGCATTACTGGAACACTGCGCGCAAAACGGATCCCTTTCCTGGCCAAAAGTAAAAGTCTGCACTGAGCAAGCTCTTATCATGGATAAAACTGGCAAGAATCCTTCGCTATATGAGCGGGGGATACACCATCTTCATGTCGCCCGAGGACATGACGTTGCAGCATGCAAGTCATCCAACCGAGAGCTCACCAAGTCGAGCAGCCAAGAGGTCCACTTGTAAGACCCAGATCTAATTTTCCGAGGTACTGTATGCGAAGGCTGGCCGTGGCAAGCGCCTTTCTTGTACATATGATAGTACAGTACTGATATCGTGAAACTAGATCACGCATACGACTTATATTCCCTGGTCGGCTCTCTAGCCAGAGAAATTGAACACGAATACTCGGGAGATTACGAGACCAGAATTAGGCAAGAAGGGCAACGCACAATTTAGATACCCTATCAAGTATTGAATAACCTCCAACTGCTATTATGTTCTGTCTTTCACCAAATTCTCATGCATTTGTGATATACATGGCGGATTAAAGTCGGGCCTGTATAATAATTTTCAGGAATCGTTGTTTTGATTGCCTCGACAGCGACTGTTCCAAAAAAGAACTGAAAGAGACGTAATTGAGATCCGTGTATGTATGGTCCTGCGCAACGCCGAATATCTTCTATGTCAAAGACTGATTGGCAAAATCCTATCCATTGCGATGGGGTTATATGTTGTCGTTGGTAGTGGCGGAGCTCCGCAATTTCTTTTGAATCGGTTTCGGGTATCGAGCTTTCTTTGTAAAATGTAAGCTCATATTACAGCCAGTCAGCCAAAGAAGTTGATCTACGTACCAAATCATCCTGGGAAAGTGGCCAGTCTTCTGCTTCAGTTGTGATCGTGAATATTTGTCCGGTCTTCTTCATACGAATGCACAAGTGGACGTCGGCACCACATTCAGTGCTGTATATGGATAATTTTTTGAAAAGCGTTTCCCTTCTCCTCCGGGCCTTTTGACAGAAAGACTTGCCTCTGTGAGTCGATGAGTCGGGTATTTTTCCCATTTTATTACTGGGAGCTGTATCGTAGCTGCCAACAACTCTAGGATGTGCATACATGCTAGCCTGTTGGTTATCACATCGAGCTCTATATATTCCATTACTACCGCATTATACCCAAACAATTGGACATAATACTTCTGATGACACTACATGCTCCCAATTATCTTACCTGTATCAACGAGAAGCTCGGCTGAAGCTTAACGCTTTGATCACTCGATGCCATCTTCAAGTATAAACTTGTGCAACAGGCGCATGACCAGTGACACACAACTACTTTTGTTAGCGTAAGTCACAGGTATGCATCACTGTAAACTATCTGCCTTATTCATATTGCCTTTAATACACCATTAGCTCAGTACAATCACCAAGCCCCTGAATTCCAAGATTCCTGACGAATGGGGAAAGTTGGTTGGGTATCTCACTAATTTTGTTACCTCGCAACCGCCTTCAACGTCGACGTCAGTGAAAGCCAATTCAAGGAATATATGACATTGTTAGCTAACGCTTATGACGGAAAGCAAAACTTAGGGTGCGATCCTGCTTGGTGATGAGAGTTACTTATTTGGGTTCACTCAACAAACTCCACCGTTGTAACTAGGTAAGCGCAAACCATTCTCACGATAGCATACCGATTACTTTTGCGTCCCATCTTTCACTGAAGCAATTGATATTTTGCATAGCTCTCATTAAGGAGGTTGGTTCTCTTGACTTTAGCATGGATGTCATCCCAGCGACATATCAAAAAGCCTGATTTGACAAATTCGGCACAACAATTGCCAACAGTAACCCTGGAAGTGTTCGAAACAGACGATCCCTGAGTCATTATGCTGTCCATCTTTTGCGCGATACTGTGTGGTGCAGCTGCAATCACTGAGGCGCAAACAGTCAGCCTCCTACTGCCAGGATTCCAAGGGCGTGAGTTGGAAGCACGTATTCTATCATATGTATGTGGGCTAATGTCGGCACATTGAAATCAAAATCCTGAGACTCTACCCATTACTGAACTATATTCTAGGATGAGCAGGCGACCACCTTTCTCGTGACCTGCCCCCGGACCGTGGCTGCCCCTGACTGCGGCGTTTCCGAGGCCGGCATGACGGCTATCGCTAAGGACGACTCCATTGAGCTGGTGGATGTCAATAAACGAAACAGGTTTGATCTTGCTCTACAACTGAAGCAAATTCAGAGTTAACGGATTTTTGCAGCACGGCGTCCGTGTCGTGTCAGATCGCGGGAACGACGTACGCATCCTGTTGCGCCACGAACACGATTTCAGTTCATGCCACACTAGCACCGAAAGACCTAAACTGGATGGAAATACCAGTCAGGAAAACATCATCAGGTACAGAAGATACACTACTTCCTGCGACTTCTACCCGACCAGCTATGACGGCATCTCCCGCAAAACCCCCATCAGGCACCGAAACAGTTGATGCACCGCTCGTCGAGAGCCAAGCCACATTTATGATCGAGGATTTATGGGCTTTATACAAGGCACTAGGCTCGATTGTGTTTGGAATGCTGGGATACTGTTTCATATTTTCCTTTCTATGATAGTAGCTCTACCTCTTCCAATAGCCATAAGCCCGGTGGTGAACAATTCAAACTTGTTTCGGAGACCTTGGCATGTGGAATATAAGCCCGAAGAAGAGACATAAATGCCAAAGAAGAGCAATGACCGAATCTTCATGGAAAATGCTGATATACTGTCTTTTGAAACCGCCAGACGTGCTCAGGGTGAAATTTCCGCATAATATAGAACAGAAGAGTTTGACTTCGACTCTCATAACATGCTAGGAATACTTTACTTCAGTATACTCTTTCTCTTTGCCTTAGCCTTGGCTTGATCCTTTGTCTGCTTGTACTTGCAGGCAGGAAGACGCCTGATATACAGCGCCGAAAATGGAAGATCGCCACTTGTCTCATTTGAATTCTAAACTATGCAGACGCAGCAACTCAATCAGAATATTGATTTTGGAATAACAAGAACTTACATACCATATCACTAAGATCAGATCCTACCGGCGCAGATCATCCCACTCAGCTGCAAGGATTACTAGTATTCATCTAAAGTGAACTTGTGATGATGGTGAGTACAGTGGCACTTATTAGAGCACTTCCCGAGGCGTTTGCACAGAGCTATGCATCTGGCATACAGAGCCAGCTTGACTTCAAGGAATGCCACCAGAACCCAACATGTCCAAACTCAAGCAGCGACCTCGACATCTTTGAACCTTCCACCGCCACCCGTGCCGAATAGACCTATCATACCTTCCTGGAAGCTGGAATCCGTAACAGTGAGACTGGTGTGAGAATCCCCGTGGGTCTGGTTCAGCGTAGCGGTAAGTCGAGTAGAATGCACAGAAAGGGATAGGTGGTACCATTTATTGTCTTGGATCCCTCCAGGGTGGCCCTTCGAGTGTAGCAATGTAGTACGGTCGTTGTATTTCCAGATCGCAAGCTCACCAGAGGTGGCGTTGATGGTGGCCACATATCCTTTCAATTTGTATTGACCGGTAGTTGAAGCCGAAACCCGAGCTTTCAACCCGGCGGTGCCAGTCGCACCCGAAATCATAATGTTGGCACTAACGACATAATCGCGCCACCCGGATGATCCAGCCACTGCGATCGCATCTTTTCCAACCGACTGAAATTCATACACCCTATTGATGACGGTCCAGTTTCCACCAAAATTGATCCAACCGGCCTGGCTATTTCCTGAAAAATCCGCTCTGTACGGCAAGACAGCAATGGGTGCCGCGCCGGTGCGTTCTGAGCAGAACTGTGTCGTACCCTCCGCGGACGGAGCAGTGTACCGAACCACTCCATAGCCTACTGGAAGTAGGTGGGGGCTATAGTTCGCACAGTTAGGTGCGTCCGCTTCAACGGTCCAAGGAGATGGGGACCATGACCAATCTCCCTCACCGTATGCCTGGTTAGTGAAAACGACTCGATATTGTTCTTCAGCAGTGCTGTTATCGAGTCGATACCGGACGGCTTGGCTCGAGACCACCAATTGCTTTGTCGACTTGTCCCAGATCGTGTATGGGCTCTGTCCAGGGTAGAGGCCGTCAGCAGTAGCTACCACCGTGCCAAGATCGGCAGCATCCCAGGTGGAACCGTTTGGGGAAGTCTTCACGTGGACCCGGCAGTAATTGTAACAAACCTCATAGCTCATGATATACTCTCCATTGCCCATCTTTGCCACGGTCGCCATCCCTGGTCGGTCGTGTTTGTTGGGGCTGACGACATCGCCGGTCGGTTTACTCCAGGTATCACCTCCATCTTCCGATGTGACATGAACCAGCATCTGACTATGCTTTTTGGTGGTCGCGTTCGTCTGAGAACATCGCGATCAGCCGGCCTTGTTCATCCAAATAAAGAAACGGTTCCCAGATCCCGCCTTGGCTTGTGCCGCGTTGCCATACCCCCAGCGAGTCCCAGGTCTTTCCGTGATCCGCTGATCGCCATGCAAAAAATTCGGTCGAGAACTCCGAGCAATTCGTAGGGAGCAGATTACCCACCAAAAGCAACGTGCCTTGTGGATATTTCCCGAGTTGCTGCGGATACTCAAAGATATAGGGTTGGTAGAATACGGAGAACGGATGGCCATTGGTGGTCTGGGTGTCAGAGACCGTGGCCAGGGTCTCCCACGTTGCGCCTTGGTCATCACTCTGGCGGATAATGAAATTTCCCGGGGTTCCGTCGGGGTCGTTAGATTGTGGCCCCCGCGTATAGTGATGTTCCCAGGTAGCTAGCAGTCTGCCGTTCAACACGCCGGCATGCTGGAGCTCAACCATTCGAGCATAAGTGTTGGTTTCATTGCGCTGAGTGCGCTCCCACAGGTACGACCCTTTTGCGTCGGCTGCGGCGGGCACGATGAAGGCGACTGTGGAGAACACGAGCCCGAGCAAGCGTAGGGGCTTGAACATGGTATCCGCAGTATTGGATTCAGGACGCATTTTCTTGACTTCATGGCATCTTGGCGATCTATATATGTTCTCCGATGATTTTATTCAACCATCCATATTCGAGCCGTGTTAGGAATGGTCGTGGTGACTGTCAATGGCTCGTTGATAAACATGTTCAACTCGTCATCACAATACTCGAACGCAGCAACGGATGGGCGACTCATCGAGTCACTTCCCACACAGCAGCCTTTTTATATCACAATCAAGAAACGTGCTGGTCACTCCATTGCTTTTCAGTTTCAATGACTTGCAGCAAGGTTGGCATACCCAAAATCTTCGGGAAAACCTTGGCCTAGTCTCAATTCTGAGGATTGCTTAGAACCTACAGGTATGTATGTGTAAGGTGTATTATCAGCATTTGTTGTACTTGAGGCCGGCGTGGAGTAGTTATAAATATCCATGCCTACGTCGCCCAAGGCCTAGAAAGCAACCATAACTCTACCGAATCCCAATCTCCACGAGGCCAACCAGACATGCATCGCTTACTGAATATTGTCCTACTTATTCCAGTCGCGCTCAGTGGGACCCTACAGGTCATTGATCATAAAGGCCAGTGCTTCGTGTATTCGACTGGCAACTACGGCTGCACTGGGATCTCCGAGCCTTTTGCACCTCTTGACGGCATCTCTTGTTCTAGTAAGCAGCCCCCCTGATGATTAAGAATACTGCTGATAGCTTCAAGAGCTGCATACGAAGAGGGATGAGAAAGACTCTGATTCCTCTGCCCCCAAAGCTATGTTATGTGGCTCCAGTCAAAAGGAACCGGCGTGGGTCAAAGTGCACCGCAATGGCGTGCTTAATTTCCACAATGATCACGGGGATGAAGGAAACTGCACGATCGATGCAAACCTGAACAAAGGAAGTTTATGCACCATCAGTAACAGCCTGGAAACCTCATTGCCAAGTAGTCAATCCCAGCTGAGCTCCTCGGATACTTCATCTAGCTATGTATCGGCTGTGACGGCAACCCCAACGATTTCTTCGGACTCTTCGAGCCCTTCGAATACTGCAACGGATTGTTGAATACGAAGGAAATTCGTGGATCAATTTCTATCTCTGTGATACACTGCTTTCCTTCTCTGAAACCCAGGGTGGCCTATTGTCTATGGAGGCATGCGCACAAGAGAGTTTTTTCATGTTGTTTCGCGTATTCTTGGCAGGTCGCCAATAATCGTTCAATATATGCTGCAATACACTATAGGAACTAGAATAAAAAGATAGAAGCAATTTTATATCCTTGAAATCTTTGCCAGGAAGGTGGGATGGGTAGCGGGATTTCTAGAATATGACTCTCATCTACCGGCTAGAAAGTTGGGTATTGATGAAGTATGGATTATTACGGTCGCCGACGTCTAGAGACGGGCAGAACCATCCCAGACGCCTTTGACGACCGTCCTTCTGCTGATCGGGACAACGTGTTCATAAGACATGAGGTTGATACATGCACACTTTGGAGATGCAAGATGTATTTATGTTTCCATAGCTATTACGTGCAATGTCTAATCTCATTGAGGTCTCTCATCTAGGCGCTCGCCTAAAACATTTGGAAGTGGCCATCCTTGTGGTGTCAATTTCCCACGAAACTCGGGATCGTAAAAGTAGCACGCTTTGTCCAAAGTCGCCACGTAGCGACTGCGGCCACCCACTTTGCCATGAGTTGGGTAATGGGCTGAAAGGTTGTCGAAGCGTTTGAACGCACGATGGCATTCCGGCACCCAGCAGACATACGGTCTTTCGTCCGAATGGCACGTCAGGTGCCGCTCAAGTGCGGCTCGGCGCCTGAATTGGCGATCACATCCAGGGTGTGTGCATTTGAACTGCCGCTTGGGTATGCCATATGCAGATTTCTGGGGGGCCCGGTTTAGATTTGCTTGAAGAGTATCGGGAGGAGCGATAATGGTAGACCCGACGGGAGCAGAGCTTGGTAAAGCCTCAGCATCAGGATCACGTATCTGATTGCTGTGCTGCGAATACTCGATGGGCAACGTAGAACAGCACTCGTAAATTGGTGCAGCGTTCGTCTCAGAGCCACGGGCACGTGGAGGCAAATTCAACGCGCTTGGGGGGCTAGAGCTTTGCAGATATCCCAGCCAGCAAATAACAGGAATCAGTTCGCAATGATCAAGGGCTGGTTCGGCAAGGTTGCCTAGTCGTCGCTGAGTTTGTCCGATCTGATCATGGTGGCTTTGCAGTATAGACTGTTGCGAATGATATAGGTCAAGCGCGTCGTACTGAGGGGCGCTGTTGGTGGGACGTGTAAAGGTGTAAGAGCCAGGAATGGAGCGCCGTTCATACTTCGTTTCCTGTAGCATTGGTGCTTGAATCCAATGAGGCCGGCTCTCCAAACGTACCTCTGGATATGACTGCCTCAAAGGGTAGAGATCCATTGAGAAGCTTCCACGTGCAGATCGGGCGCCCGCGTTACCACAATGCTGCTGTTGACTGCCTTGTACCGAGAAGAAGAAGCAAAAGTGCCACAAAAGGGATCGCATGATCTAAATGACGAGCAATTCCATCTGGCAATCCGAGGTGACGGTGTGATTTCCGTGCGATATGTATAAGTCTTTTCGTAGCTTGACAGTAACGGCAGATAAATATGGGCAAGAAAAATTCCCCTACCTTATGTACCAATTATGAATCTCACTCTTCTTCCTGTTCATCCCTTCGGAAGATTGAGACAGCCCTAAATTGAGACAGTCTTTAGTTGATGATACTCATTCGAGTGATAACAGCTGGGACTCCGAAAGTCATTGTATTATCACCGTCTAAGTGCATTAAGCGACGGTGATAAATCTATGAAATGCGCGATCGTCTATCAGGCCTGTGAAATCTTAATATTTGTCCCTTTTCTGAATTTTCGGTGATAGATTATTTGCTCGCATCTGCTGAAAACAAAACAACCGGTGATCATCTCCTATTCATCATCAACTGTCTCTTCACCAGTGCCCTCGACTTTTATGATGCTGCAGCACAAGAAATTTTCCAGTTAGCCCGATCAAACTCGTAACTATAAATTAAATAAGAACAATTGACAGGCTGAGAAGAGGTTAAGCTTTTTTCATCCCAGTATATTTTATGTTACCCCAGAGAATGGATGCTACAGCTACTCCCCGCGATCTTGAAATGGACGAAAACACCAGAAGCAGCGCAATTCTGACCCAGTATGAGAACTTCGACTCCGATTTGAGAAGGGAAAAATCCCCACCGGTACTGTAACAATCCATCTGATATTTCACTTGAATTATACATTCTGATAGATTTAGTCATCTCGCCCGCCACAAGCCGACGATGAACGGTCTGAAGCAACCGAACCCTTTCAGCCGATATTCGAGGTGCTGGCAGAGATGGAACATGATCCGAAGATTGCCTTCCCAGCAGCCCGAATCTTGGGATCCTACCGTCAATTGTGGGAGTCTTGTATGTCCAAGCACAGAGGCAATGAAAAGCTCGAGCAAACCAACCATGGTTTGAAAGAGGAGAATGTACGGTTGGAGGATGAGAAGAGCCGACTTCAGGGCTACTATGACAAGCAGAGAGCCCAGTTTGATCGTTTGAATCAAGCAGTGGAGTCGTCTCAGGTGCGGCTGGTCAACATTCTGGATGATTGGGGGCAATACTCCCGTAGCCAAGTGGCAGAACTGATGGATTGGGACAGAGAGTGGTGAGGAGTCTTTTGTCAAATAGGTTGAGTGAGCTTAGGTACAGTAAACTAAGAGAAACACAGCCTACTAAATAGGATATCATATCTCAGGAAATTCTAACTGAGCCTAGCTGGTCATATGATAAATTTTTAATGAAAGTGTTCTACTCCAAGTATCACGGACGCCCTAGAAGTTTGATCAAAGAAACCGCACTGAGGCTTCCCGGGCTGCTGTGGGATTTACTTGAGGGCATTATTGTAAATCCCTATGACTGCTTCAAAGAAGCGAATTTAGCAGGTGAAAAAAAAAAAANAAAAAAAAAAAATTCAAGTTAGTTTGAATTCAGATTTATATTCATAGCTAAAAGTAACAGCCAAACTATATTTCAACGGAAGCAAATTCCGCAAGTTAACACAAAACATCTCTCGAAGGCCGTGTACAAATGTCGGAAGCGCAGATTCGCGTCATTACGCCCGGCGTTTTCTGCGTCTTGTGCATAGGTCCATGGCCAACTGGAGGCACGCTCGAATGAAATAACCCAGCTTCAGCGTTTCTGAATTAGGATGTCGCGAAGATGGAGTACGGTGGATCGATGATCTGCAAGGCCGAGATAACACTGCCGTGAAATGCTTTCAATGCCTGTTTCCGACCTTCTAGCTCCAGCGATTGCCGATTGCAACACTGAAGAAGAGTATCAATCTCGTACTCCAGCCATTCATTTGATTCGCTCATTTGGCGTCGTTCATCTTCCAGCCGAATATTCTCCGCCGATTTCAGGACATACGTTTCCCATAGACACAGATACAAATCCAACAATTTCAGGGCGGGTGCAGCGAGGTCAGCATTGCAGCGTAGGATTTGCTGGAGCTGCGTTTTAGGGAGGTTCGCCGAGGCAGAGATCTGAATCTTGCTATTAAGCTTTTTTGTCGGTTGACGGGGAATGATGAAGGAGGGAGGCCTACCTTTAGTCGGGCGATGGTAGAGGGAGAAGCAGTTGTGCTCTCTCTTGCGTCTGAGTCGTTGCTCACATCCTCAGAGACTCGTCGCTGTCTTTTTGTCGGTCTACCGACTGGCGAAGGGGATGCAGCGGGCGAGCTCATTGGTGGGGGAAATAATAGGAGAAATGGGAGTGAACACTGCATTGCCTCGTTATTGAACATCTTAAATAATGAATCTTCCCGTCAGGAATGCGAGATTCAAAGATCGACTTTGGATTTGTATGGGGGGCTTCAAGTTCGCAATCAGTTAGCGTGGACGCATAATCAATCTGTTGATGAACGGCGTTGAGTTAGCTGTACAGACTGAAAGTTCGCCCAAGAGACACACTGGTCATGACCACGTAGTCTCGTGAAGGCAATATTCCCCGACAGTGACTTTTAATGAAAATCATGCGTCTACGAAGTAGTCGACTGATTTTCTGCGGCTCGCGGCGGGAACCTCAAAGAGCACCACTCACCGACTGCCCTGGTCTCTGCTCTGTTGACTACCCACGGCCACTGAGCCGCCAATCCGCCGTGGCTCCGAGAGGCTGCGATCTGTTCTCGGTAAACCTTGCGACCATCGATCTCGTGCTTGATGGCCCTTCGGACAGCCTCGTCCTTCGCGAACCATAGTGCTGTCCGGAGGCTATACATGTCCATCCTCTGATCCGCTAAGAGCGTATCAACGACAGGAGCATGTGCGCCTTTGACTGCCAACACCAGCGGAGACTCCAACCACCGATTCTCCAGATTGGGATCAATGTTCCGGTGGGCCAACAGGACCCGAGTCATTTCCAGGTTACCAGCACGAGCGGCAATCCCCAAAGCCGTGTCATGCGTCGTCAAAGTACCTTGATTGATCCGAAGCCGCTCCCCTTGCTGTACCAACAGTCTGACAGCCTCTATGTGGCCTCCCGCTGCCTGCTTGGCACAACGGTGGAACCATCAACTCTCTGCCGGTATTTATTTCTACACCTCTTATGCCCAAGAGGAATTTCATGGTGGTGGCTCTCCCCGCGGCAGCGGCAGCCGAAAAGGGGGTTTGCCCCGCGACACAAACGTTGAGATCGATCCCGGGAACCGCGAGGAGCTGCTTCAAAGCTGTGGTATCCAATCGTGTTGCGGCATGGTGCAGTGATGTCGTCGCTGCATCCAATCGACCGCAGCCGCCGACTGAATTAACGTCAACGTCCTTTACAGCCAGCAATCTCTCAGTGATCTCGTCATATGATAGAGACGTCGACCACCAAAGCGGGGTGTTGCCATCATTGTCTACGCAGTTCACGTCTGTCCGTGGATGCCAAAGAATCAGATCGGCCACGTTCAAGCGTCGGCAGCGGACCGCAAGATGGAGTGCTGTATTACCATTTCGGTCAATCGTCGCCAGATCAAGATCTTTTCGCCTCAATAGCAGCCTCACAGCACCCACTGACCCATGGAGGAATGCCTGGTGGAACGATGGCTCATCGTGTCGGCTGTCAGGTGGTCTAACATATTCTGGCTGCCTTTGAAAAAGGGCCATCATGGAAGGCCGGTAGGTTCGATTTGCCCTGACCCAGGGCGAAATGCCCAAATCATCATCTGCGTTAGGGTTACTGCCCTTGGCCAGCAGCAGTTGTGCCAATCCAATACGGCCCCACCATACGGCGAGATGGAGCGCGGTTTGGCCCCGTTGATGTCGGAGGTCAACTGCACAATCAGCGCGCTCTAGTACCTGCCACAGTGTTGAGTGTGCTCCATACGTAACAGCAAACCATATTGCGCTTTCTTGCTCTCGATTCTGAATATTGATATCTAGACCGGGGCTGTTCAGCAAGAGCGTGAGCACTGTAGGAGAAGAGTTTTTGATGGCTCTCATCACGGGGGTTTTTCCACGAAAGAAGGCATTGATATTTGCCCCGTAGTCAAGCAACCACCTTGCGAGCGTGATATTGTCGTCCTTAGCGGCCAGCCCAAGAAGGTTGCTGTTCTGATAGTCGATATTGAGTTTGAGAATGACCGGCCGCAGTCGGTGGTATAGGGTTTTGCATGATCTTGCAAGGGCAAACTTTGCGCTGCCATGGAGGTACGAAGCGATCAGGAACAATATTTCCGTAGGTAAAGCTCGAATGTGTTACTGTGACTCTGAGTTATTTAATGGTGATTATGTCGTGGCGGCTTTACTAATCATGCTATGATAGAATTGTGATTTGGTCGTGGGATTGAGGAGGGCTTGCAGAAAGCCAAATGAATTCAGGGTAGGTTCTTCAATCTTTTATGAATAATATGGGTCATGCCCTGCGCTCGAACCCACTCAACTTGGTCTCCATATTGCATTCGCAGGTATATATTACTAACAGCATGGTGTTCCTGGGACTCGTAGTCGCAAAGGACGGATATCTATTAAGGCTAGCATCGGCATTACAAGAATTTCTGTCGCTCCTAGATGCTCAAAAAGTTCCCAGGATCTCCTGTTATTGCTCCATAGAATGTTACGAATGCTAAGCCGCTGTCCCAGGTTACTTCTGTCCAGATCAACAGGCCTAGGTACTGAATGCCAAGGCTTGCTAGATCTTTGGACTGTATTTTGGTATTATACTATCAGCCAGGGTGGTATATCGATCAAGCACCCGTCTACTCTAGCATATCCTAGGATCCGCTGACTGCATTGATTACACACGCAATCCGCCATCAAAGCCTTTAAGGAATGTGATGAGGCTCATGGCCTAGAAATAGCATGGCCACTATTGTTGGTATAAAGACAGTAACTATAGCGCAGCGGTTAGCGCATTCAATCTCATTACATTATGCTCATGAGAAGAGCAAGTTCCCAACCAGAGGTCTCTTCCGTACTCGTGGTATTTTTTCGATGAGCTTTCAAGCCACACGAAGATCAAGCTAGCCTCTTTGACTTTGTTGATATTGCTCCTTCTGCCTTGAATTCAACGTCGTGCTTTGAAAAAGGGATGCAAACGAGAATTACCCTCCTGTCAGTTTTACTCTGACCGTAGGGAACCAATTCAGTGTACGTATAAAGAACGCGTTTCTTTGCGTCTTCATCAAATCAATATGGCGTCGGTAAAATCAAGAAAATCGAAGCAAAAGCAAAGTACACACGAGGGCGAGCGAACAATGGAAGTCCATCAAGAAAACTGCACGACGATTGAAGCGGGCGATGGATATGGACAGAGTTCTCGATTTCCATTGGCTGATGCCACCTCCCGGCCCAGGAATTGTTCGACGCCACTATACTTCGAAATGGCAATTCCCGTGAGTTCCTCCGACTCTTTTTATCCATCCTAGATTAACAGCAGGCTAGGTGTCTTTACCACCTCGACTTCGAAACCAAATTCCAGCATGCAGCACTCCCTCTGCCGCGAAGGCCCATACCCTGCACCAGCTCTTACTGGTACTAAACTACCTATTCGTTACTGCAATGCTTCCCGACGATGAGGGTGCTGTATGGTCCATCATATACCGTAGTTCTCAGGACTGGGAACGAAGCTTCGTCCTGCAATACAGTCAGTTGCAACCCTGGCTCATTAATATTCGCAATGCTTTGACCGATTCTGAGGGCTTTCATACCGTGTTATGTGAAGACTTGGAAATGCAGATCCGATATCTTCTGTTTCTTCTCGGACAATATGCGTCACAAGAGTCTAGCTTTCTGCAGGCATGCTTCGAACAGCCTTTTGCACCCTATCGGCCGTTTGGGGTCGGAGCCAGCGTTGCTCTGATATGCTACGCATTCATGGGAATTCGCGCTACCGACATACGGGGCTATGAGTCGAAAGATATCTGGATACGGGATGAGTCGTTTTTCTCTACTATGCTATTACAGTTAAGAAGGTCGCCGATCTTCCCTGCCGAGCTGTCTATGGAACAGCTACGGGCCATCCTCCGGGACCTTCAAAGGGCGTTCCAGAATGAGGAAGTCCGGGTTGCCTCGACGAAACCACAGATGATCAATATTGGAAACAGGGTGGAAGTCATCAATTACTACACCCAGGCGTTTCTATCGCTAGACCAGCTCCTTCTTCCAAGGGTATCCATGGTCGCGTTAGGGATCAGACCGTCAGAGAACTGCAATCACCTTCGTCTGGCCACTCTCTCAGCTAATATCTTTTATGATGATCATCAAATTCAGATTTTGGATGAAAATTTCAAAAAGATTCCCGATTTAATACGGTTCAAGTCTGATCGAGTCATAGTAACCGAAATGTTTCATGTGAAGGCGTGGCAGGAAAGTTGGTGGGATGGCAAGTCGGGGGAATTTTACATAAATGTGTTTCATGTTCCCCCCGGGCCTGAAACAAGGAATCAGTTTGGTTAATGGATTCGATATCCTGTACTTGCAGATCAAAGATACAGTATATAAGCAGCAAATCTTTCTTTTCATTTAACCTGGGAGGAATAGTTGACAGGTGTTGAGCGTACAACGATCTTTAACACAAGTCCTCGTACAAACAATAACGAGACTAACCAGAAAGGCTTTTTTGGTGTGGCTGAACAAAGGTTTTCCGTGCGTAATGTAATTAGATAGGCATGGCCGATCTCTTGATTTTTATGAACCCTATACAGTCCGGTCCGATTTCCAGAAAAGAGCTCTAGGATCCTGTTTTGGCAATCATCAACGCTACATGCCAGGTGACACTGTATGTTGAAAAGGGTCTTCCGCGGTATCAGTCTATGTGCAGTTGATAAGTCCAGTTGACTTAACAGCAGTTTCCTCGGTCAGTTATGGCCGGATGTTCTAGTTTTACAGTCTAACACTCTTTCAGAGACCAAGGTGCTCGGCTACAAGATTTTTCTTGATCTTCATCTATAAAAGCCCCTCACTTACAGAGCTCTGGATATGCAGTTTCTCACTTCAAAAGCCGAAAGGATTACTTTGACTCCTGTTTCCTGGGATGAAACTTTATTAAAATGGATCGGGACCGCAAGCACCTGTCTAGATTCTCAAGATTAGACCTCGATCACCTCCGCAAAAAGCCCATTGGTATGTATTGTATCTAATTACCGACGGTCGTGAAAAAGAAGCTCACCGTGAACTGGACAAACCCTCACTGGCAGATCAATACCCCTCGCAGCAACCCGTGAATAGGCTCCCTTTCCTATATTCCAAAACTGAGGAGCTTGTCTGGAAATGGGAGCAGTCGAAGCTCTGCGGCCAGAGCATCAATATTACCTTACAGTCCACCCTCATGCCACAGGATCATCCGTGCAACAGGCCTGATCGGGCCCGCGAATTCGTCCTCATCGAGAATGACAATGTGATTGTGCAGCCCCCAGCATACTTGACGAGCCTGAAACCGGACCAGTATCAGGTCGGATTGATTCATAGAGGCAGCTTGACGGATATGAAGATCATTCTTCTGAGCCTGCCAAGATGGAACAGGCCTTCCAGGTTCAAGGAAAGCGTGCTTCGTCTTGAAAATTATCTGGCCGGGAAAAGCTTTCCACTCTTCTACGACTGGTCAACCGAATACTGGGTCTCGGATTCGGTCATCATTGATCCGCGATCAACTGATGAAATCGAGATGATTGGTCTGGGGAAACGAGCGACTCACAGCCACGGCTCGAAGTATATTTGCATTGGTCTCCCATCAACCACCATGGGACCCCTTTTCAACACGCTTGTATCATCATGGAATGCCAGTCCAGCCTGTTTTGAGTACTCGATCGGATTCATTTGGGTCTATGCGTTGATCGATCCGGAGGATTTCCACGTGGAGCTTGACACGGCCTTGGATCCCTCGTGCGATCCCGTTGCCTCCATGCTACAACAAATGAAAGGAAGATCCTGGGTAGCTGTAGCCAAGCTATCTCTCAAGCTGGAGGGCTCTAGCAGAATGAAACCCTCCATTCTGGTTCAGGTTCTGGACATTTCTCAGGTCCGTGCCACCTCCACTCACAAGCCAATCACTCATCGATAGAGTGCTTCTAAGGTGAGGTTCCTTGTTTGGCGAGGGTTATTTATGTTCAATTATTTCTACACGGTTTATCGTCTTTGAAAATCCACATGGTTAAGGCATTTACTAAATATAAATTCTTTTGACATGGCATTAATCTGGTATTGCTCGAAGCCGGAAAAGTTTACAATCGGGTAGCCTTATATTCACATTCTGTTCGAAATCGGAAAGCTCAGTTCATATTATATTTCAGGGTGGGCAGATAGCCATCTAAGGATGGATAAGCTTCCTCCCTGTCGATCCTTTTGTCACCAAGCAGTCCTTGTAAGCTAACGATACCTAAATATGTCAAAAGGCAGTTATGCTGGGGCGAAAATGTCATCCTAAGGCATACACTGTATCCAGGGGCAATTCCACAGTACGTCATTGAGACAAAACACGAAAAAATGGCAGATCCAAAAATTCTCGAGATTATAAATCGCAAGAAAGCCAGATTATAACCATTGAAAGAGCATTTCAAACATCGTCTGCGGATTCTTGTCTACCGGATGTTCTCAGACCCTTCTTTCAGCCTGCTGAATGGCCTTATCGCTGCGAACGTCGAACCCGCAACGCCTTCTGCTCCGGCTCATCTAGTTCACGTTTGAATCTCTTGTCTGCTTCCGTTTCAGTAGCTTCCCATCGGTGTGAAAGGTCTACTAGTTGCCTGCGGACATCTTCGATACATTTGCTCTGGTCCGCCATTGAGCTCTCTAGGGACCTAGATTCCGATTAGCTTCTTATTTGTTACTGTGAAGGAGCTTGACAACTAACTTCACCCGTAATTCTAGCCTTGGAATATCACTTTTGTTAGCACAGGTCGTCGATAGGGGGCCAATCGTACTAACTCTGCGACACATTGGAGAGCAAGAATATTGCTGTTCCTCGGTAGGCCAGATTGTGCTCCATGAGCTCCCAGCTTTGGGATCGGCAGAGTCCCGTTCTCAATAACGTCGGGTGAGTCGTCCCTCTGTGGTGCCGCTTGATTATTGCCGTCTGGGTGCGTAGAATCATCCTCCGTGGTGTCGCCAGATAGCGACCCAGTCGGACTTTGGCTGTATTCAGACTCCGAGGATGACAAGGACAAAGCGCGCTGCAATTGACGCCGGAAGTCCGGCACCTGCCGAGTGTGTGGGGACTTTCGAATGGCTCCCATAGTTGTTTTTTTCCAATTGCCCAAGGACACTTAGTGGTATAGAGTCCGTGCTTGGAAGTAGGAGGTGAGGTTCTGTTAAATGATGGGTGGGGGGACGAGACTTTTACGTCTGCAAATAGATCTAACGAGCACTCTTTCTCTGTGGAAACCACCGTCACCCTGGGCCTATGCCAGCCACGCTCTGACTAATATTTAGGATAAAAGTGAAGAAAGTAGGCGCAAAAACTCTCTTTGGTAAAGGAAATCAACCGGTCAAACGTTGACGGACAATCAAATTTCTGCCGCCAGTGAGAATTCAATTTGCTCCATTCAATGGCGCGTGGGAACCTAGCCTAAGTTGATCGCTTTCCTAGCAAGTGATCACTACTGCTAATACGCGGATCCCTGGTTAAAGGCTGGCTCCACGATTGGATTCGCCTGTCTAGGCTTGGCAGGCAATAGGTGATACCAGCGCAACCCCAAGCGTATCTTGGGAAAGGACATCCAGTGGCCAAATTTGGGCAGGCCAAAGTGGAGCCTGCCTATCAGGCACTCAGCATGCGAATGCGTAGTTAAGATTCGTCCACTTCACACCACATAGGGAAAAATCGACGCATGTACGCATCGACGCAGCTTCGATGGCCTAATCTACACATACAGTATCAAAGCCATAGCCGATTGTCCTGCGGGATCAGTCAGTGTTTTCTGCTTACCAGCTAAGTTGAGAACTGTTTCACCTAGTGAACAACGTTAACCAAACGAAAGATTTGCCACGACGAGGCCCTCGAAAGCCACGGGTTTAGGTGGGGCAGGCGACCCGCCCTCTACATATATGGTAAGTTTTCTTATTTCAACGTTGATCAACCGCCTCAACGTCCAGCAAAAGAGCGCCCATCCGCTGCTGAGTCTGCCACGATGTACGCAAGTGGTCGTTGCCGCAACCCTACTCGAAGGACATAAAAGACGCTCATTTTCCGTAGAAAGTAAGATCAGGACTTTCCTCCTCACACTCCGGGTCTCGAGGCCTCGGGGCGTCTTTCGCAGGGACATCTGCGTTACCAAGAGCCTCCGAAGGAACATCTGCGAAATCAAATGTGCCTCGCAGGAGAGGGCTGCGTCAACAAACTCTCCCTCACAGAAAATGAGCCCTGTGCTGTAAAAATGTGCTCCCTCGCAGCCTTGAGCCCTGTGATTGTATAATCTTGAGCTTCCATGCAGCCTTGAGCCCTGCGTTATCAAATTTGTGCTCGTTCAGACGACCCGTGGCGCCGCGGGTCTTGTCCTGATCCTCTGACGACAAGCAGGAACCTCTTCGTGGTGTCAGAGACTAGTATTCGAGTCCTTCAAGGGCACTCGAAGAAGTCAAGCCCTGCTCCAAATAATTCATAGAAATCAAGAACCTCTAAGCGGGCTTTGTGTCATGCCATCGACCTCCTCGTAGATGCTCGTGACCCCGGTTCGCGTAATGCACCTGTAGCATCCAATCGTCGCTCTTTGAATTTCTACACTGAGGACTCACTTCATAAGACATAGCGTAGTATATGGGTTCATGGGCCTGGGGCTTGCTGACGCGGTATGTGCCAGCGTGGTCATGGCCGGTGGACGCAGCTGCCATCCAGAGTTGTCAACATCCTTGTGAGGGCTCTGTCTGTTGGCTAGAGTGGTGATGAATATGTGTGGGCTTGGTGAGGCTCGATGGTTGCTGACGGTGAGGGCCGTGGCTCATGGTCATGGTGTGTTGACGTGAGGCGTTGGTGGTGGGTTGTTAATGATCGTTGCTGGTCGTTGACGGTCGTTGACGCGTAGCGAGCCCGGCTGAGTGGTGAAGTATCCACCGGTAATCAACACCCAATCAACACCCGCCCCGCCTCAACACGGCCATCCTAGGATCAACGCGAAGACCGACTGGCAGCGAGCAAAATATTGACGCTTCGACATGAAGTTGATAGCATAGATAGGACAGTGGATGGATCTCTCCGATATAGGTCAGTCCAGGCTACGCGGTAGCATATAGTACCAGTCAGTCACGTCGCATGAATATGAACAGGCGTGCACTGAAGGCATGCATGCATGGATGTAGAATGTAGAATATAGTTTATCTGTACTTAGTCCATCTCGGTTCACTTTGCGGAGCAATCTTCTAGGATTGAGCTTGTCGTCTGTTTTTTAATAATAGACTGTGTCCAGGGCAGAATGTACAGCCGCAAACTAATGTTGCCTTCCGCTGACTACCTACGCATGATATATATCTCTAGATCGTACCGGTCCATTCATGAATGGAGATGGAACATGAGAACAACTACTATATAGATAACGGTGTAAATGCTAAAAATATCATCTTTTCATATTTTTATCGGTTCTCAAGTATTATTTTCTCTTGGTATGGCTGAATGAGCGATGGTGCTGGAGCTGAAAATGTCGCCTTCGAATATGGCTGCTGCTGTTCTTAGTGGAGATTAATGTGGATATAGTTAGGCAAATTTCCGCCCGCCACGTCTTGAATTACCTTTTGGCCCAGTCGAAATGGCCGAATCGAAGCGATGCACGGGTTCGATTCCAGCACCGGGCACTCAATTGTCCCTGGCAGATCTCGCTCATGGAGTCCTGGCACAACCAGCGTGGCTTTCCGAGTCCTTTCCTCAGTAGTCTTTATGAATGTAGATGTACAAGAATTGCCGAAGTCTACGTCTTAAACCTTGAGTGGATACGGTGAGCCTATCCTTTCAATGTTATGGGCATGTCGCCTAAGTCAGCGCACCTTGTGGTCTTGAGAGTAAGTGATCGGCCTGCGGCTCCATTGGACGCGTGCCGCGGGTGGGATTACGCGGTGCATTCACGTCGCGCAGCACGTCATTCCTGGGTCGCGTTGATGGTATCAGCGAATACGTTCGTCGACAAAAAAACGTCTTCTCTCTTGTTCTTCATTTGTTTTGAAAACCGACCTTGCATCTTTCGGACTACCATCGGGGAATCACGACCATCTTGAGGCCTGCTTCTGCGGGCGGTCCGTGCCCCTCGGTGGTGACATTGTGAGGAGCGTTCGGTCGATCGGCTTGCGGTGGCATTCAGCATATCATGGTGTGGGAGAATCGATCATTTTCATATCGGCGGTCTGGCAACGTGGTCAGCTGGGCCCAAAACTTTCAGTGATGAGAACGTACCTTGTCATCTTGAATCGCCGTTTATCGGCTGGCTTGAGGTGAACTTTTCAACTACTTGTACTCGTGGCCTACTGAGATAATGCCGGCCATCGTACAGTACCTCGATTGGATGTGGGAACGGTCGAATCAGGGCTGAAAAAAATTCCCTCTCTACATCAGCAAGATTCGCAGTAGCCGAGGACGGCATATACTTACCATAGCAGTAGTTTTACATCGACCATGGGTGATCTAGATACGAGGCAAGCGTCAGCTCATTTATATATACGCGAGGAACAGGGGCAGCTCTAACTAGAGAAACCGTCCGTGGGTACAGGCGCATATCCTCCAGTGCATAGCTGTATACTTTGCTGTTGGCACGGACACAGCCAGTGGCCAGCGGATAAGCAGTTGCACCCAAGTCAACGGACACCCGAGGGAGGGGTGATAATTCGACTGGGAAAAAGGTATTACCTGACAGCGTTTGCTTTGTGGCGAGATCTGAGGTAGCTTCGGTTGGCGTTACTTTGGCAGAAAGCGTGTTGTTGATGGCCATTCATGCAAGGTCTCCCTCTCTTCTTGTCGAATGCTGCGATAACTCGTTCGGTGTAGCACGGATCGATCATGCCTGCTGATGAGGTTCGGAATGAACGTGGGACAAGAGGAGCCGAGCCGTCAGAATACGGCAATGTTCTATTACTTTGACAGTTAGCCCTCGATCTGACAGTGAAGCGGGAAGATTGAAAAAAAAAAATTGCAGTGTTACCGCGTGGCTAATCGTGAATACGGAGCCTTCCTGGACTGGGCCCAGAATGCATTGAGCGGAGTGCCGTTTCAACCCATATGCTGAAGCAACAAGATGCAAGGTTTCTCGGAGGCAGTGGCTTGGCCCGTCTTGTCAGTACAATACCGCCAATCGCGCTGCGGTGAGAAAGAGACGTCAGCAATACTTTCCGAGGAACAGAGCCGAATAAAATTACATCCACACTGAGACTCACAATGTAGTCCCGGGCGTTGGTGATAAGGGTGGCCACGTGTGGGCAACTGACCAGACATGGGCTGGGTCATGGTACATCCAAATAGCTGGCTTTTCATCCTGTGAATCATCAGCACAGGTTTAGTCTTCTCGACTACCACAAGGATTAAACTGGCCTTACTAGTTCCTGCGGCCCCCGGCTTTCTAGCAGGGCCAAATCGACTCCAGAAATTCCATCTACAGTAGAAGAAGTCATCAGTAAGTGGATTACGAGGGCCTGCCGTGACTCACCATCCTGGCCGCCGGGGTGTCCCCTTTGCGGCTAGGACCCGCCAAATGGGTTCGTACAGAAACAGCGGAGACGAGACTGATCTGAACATCTTTCACGTCAGCATGGCTTCGAATGACCGGGTAACTACACTTACCCGCCGTCACAGATCTCAGTATCAATGGTAGACAGGCTAGGGGCGATACAACAGGTCAGTCCGATCACAAGTGCATGACATCTTGAAGTCAGTCCATACCGGGGAGTAGCTGGCGAAGTCAAGAGCATTTTGCACCAAGACATGGGGATGCTTGACAAGGACTGTTCTGGGTTGCCAAAGGCCTGATATTTATAGCATTGCCGCCAGCCTTTCAGCTTAAGTCGGTACAAGGATCATTGTACATTGTAAGCTGTCAACAGAACTGGCCCTCCAATTTTAGCTGGTCCTTCACCATTGATTTTCAGCGATATTCGGAAATATTGCTATTTTCACTGTTTGGCACCGTTTCAACACGCGCAAAGAGATCGCGCTGACGACATGTTTCTACGTTCATCAACCTGCGTCTGTACCTCATCGCTATAGGAAATTGCGGCCACTACGTTGAATTGTATTCACTGGTTATGACGACCTATTTCGTTGATCAAACGTTGAATATTGCTCCTGTTGTCGCCGTCTTCCTTTTCCTATCTTCTTTCTACTGTTGTCTGTTATCGTTATGGAGCAAAAATTCGCAGTATCCACATTTCTTTGATGTTGCCACCTGTTTCATCACAATCCGAAAGCCAGTTCTGGGGTCACATCGAAGGCGAACATGTGCTCATTCTCCGCAAGAACATCATACAGATATCAGTTTGAATTGGAGCGTCCACTAGCACTCGTCGACGCCTTGAATTCAGTAGACAAGACAAGGTTGCAAAGTGCTAACCGCTAATATTCTACACAAAGTGCCCATCGTTAATAGAATATGATAATATAATGTGGCCTACTATGACTTTTTATGACCGGGGCTTCTCAAGATTAAGAGAATCTTAGGACAGTCATCTCAGAAGGAGAACCCTCTCAGAACAGTGCTCTTGTTCCAGCCCTTCTCTCAGGTACAGATCATTCCTGTGAAGACGGATCAATTCCACAATCAAGATACTCACCGCTGTCCAGGATGCTTCATCTTCCTACTGTCCCGGTTACAATTTTGGAAGCCATTTCCATCCCGCAACAACATCCTTTTGGCCCGTTCGGGCGAGGTGAAAATAGATTTGAGCAACAACGATGCCGTTGATCACAGCTATTCGCTAGGTCAGTGATCAACGCACAGCAAGTTACACAGGCTGCTATCTCTTTTTTCCACCCATTTTTTGAACGGTAGAAAAGCTGAGTCGGTTACGTCCTACAATATAAATTCTCTAGTCTCCGCTTAATTTGTCTGTGTACTGCATAGCCAAGCACACTACTCACCTACCCCCTATCCATTACATGATGCCGTCTAGCGACCAGAATGTCTGCGACTGGGTCCTGGGGGCCGCTATAGGGGTTTTCGGCTTTTCCTTCTTCATCATCTACGTCTGTCAACTCTTCATTTTCCACTTTCCCTCCACTCCATATTCAATGACTGATGCCTTAACCGTGGTCGGATTTGGTGTTGGGACGGCTCTCTGGTACGCGAATGTCATCTACCAACAAATGGCTAGTGTATTTGAAGATGATGATGTAGAAGAGGACTCGAATACGATCCAACTTGGCTCCCTTTTACTCATTTGGACAGCCGCACTTCCGACAATTACTTTCTTATTTTCGGGCCAGCCATTGCTACAAATTTGGTACATCTCGTCTTTCACGGTCATTGCTGTGGGGAACCTGCCTGGCTACCTACTCAATAAGGAAGCTATTGAA
>JAMAGY010000134.1:0-13895 GCA_023626415.1 Penicillium sp. S1701
GGTGAATACACTAGTCATACTACACTAGTAACTAACTAGGGGGGTGAGGGACAGGACTTTGTGAATGGACCTCCGTACACCTTTAGCAATTCAAATTCAATGCTAACCTGTTTGAAATAGTGTGAGATAGTGCAGTTGGCCACATAGCCGATCGTCTTGGCCATGTAGCACAACTCACTGCGGGCCTAAACATTTACTAGTTTGGATATGTCGTTCTGAGCGATCATTTCCATAATGGTGCGCGAGTTTGGGCCGCTATGCCGCTTGATCTCTAGTTAAATGAATTATTGGCCCACTTTCTGATCCTCCAGTGCAGTCTGCTGTCATCACCACGATGCTACTCCGCAAGGCTTTTTATTCGTCAAAGTGTGCACGACCTCTTGATAGAGGATGATAGATAGAAGACCAGCTCCGTCTTGTCTGCGTGGAAGCACATTCCACAAGTGCTTCTTGGTTTCTATGTAATGAGTGGATCGGATCACCTTCATGTGTCAGTCACATCTTCTATGTACATGCCCCCCTTGGGCACTGGCCACCCCCTGCCCCCTGGTGGCCTGGTGGCCCCCTCCTTGACTCGGAACAAGCGGACTGCCGGCCTGGGCGACTACCTATTTGACCTTATGTTTGGCACTCGCTTTGCATAGATTGCCGGGGGCCTAGGGGGCCTGATCTGAGTATAATGCCAACTTCTCTCTCTCACTCTCCCTATGTATATCAATTGACGTGGAGAAATATGGTTCGTGTAGCCTGGTTGTCGATTAGAATTCAGGCCACCCCTATCCAAAGGTAATTAACTAAACTCCTCCGCATTTAAAAATACCATACAAAGTTCCGAAGCTACCTGGACACAAACATTGGGATCATGGGGGTCGAGTGTAGCGGGCAAATGAGGTGACCGTGGGTCGATGGTGTGGTGGTTACTTTCTTCGGTCCGGGAATTGGTTTGATGCTGTATGAAAATGAATGCAGATCACTGCCATTGGTGAACGTGCGAGTACATTTTTGTGTTGACGGAGAAAATGCTTCTACCACTGAATATTCCTAGCATTCCTTCAGGGAGTTTGATTGCACACGTGCTAAAACATCTAGAAGCCAATTTACCTCTAGTTCTGAGCAATCATTTCCATGATTACTGCGGAGAGCACCAGGGCAGGGGCTAAGGCTTTTTGACGTGCGCAGGACAATACCATAAGTACCAAATAATACAGCAGCCAGGAAAGGTATTTAATATAAAGACAGTATTCACTCGAATACAGTAGTTACGAGGTATAAACAACACTTCCTCTTGATTGAATACTTTATCAGTTTGAAATACTGTCGTAACTACTATTGTGACTACATTAGTTTGAAAGCGGTAGGGGGTGGAGCTTATATAGTAGTGTTGACTCGAAAATACTAGATAGAAATGATGCTTCTGGCCATAGAATTATCGATATGAAGTTCTATAGCAAGATCATAGGAAGTAGACAAGTAGGTATGATATTCACTCGAGGTCAGGGGACTATCGAAGATCTATTAAATCTAGCATCTAGGATACCGCCTACTTTTGGTTCCCGCCATTTCTTGAAATCAAGAGTAAGTGGCGATTGGTTCGCCAAGCACATCCATACGCGGGGTGACACCTAGTCCGGGCACGGTTGGCGCTGTCAGGAGACCGTTATGAACATCGAAGGGTCCATCAGCAGTTTTGCCATCACAGATGGCACAGCACTCTAGAATACAACGTAGATTATGGGCCGGAACAGTTTGTGCAAGGTGTACGATAGCTGCGAATGCGATATCGGATCCACTTGTGTCTTGGACAGACATCGTATATCCCGCTGCAAGACAGATATCCCGCACGCGGCGACCTCTCGTCAAGCCTCCAGTTTTGCAAATCTTAAGACCGATTCCATCAATGGCATCATGGGCAATGAACTGAGCAATTGTCCTTTCGTTCGAAGCCAGTTCATCGAAAATGATAGGAACATTAGTTCGTCATCGTAGAGAGATGCTCTCCCTATAAGTAGCACAAGGAGCTTCTAGCACGAAATCAAGGCCATCGGGAAGCATCTTCAGCATACGGACAGCAGATTCCACAGTCATTTCTCCGTTCGCATCAATCAAGAAGTGCTCATCTGGCTTCTTATCCTCGAGCGCTGCTTGGATCTGAGCAGCATTGGCGATCGGATCCGATCCAATCTTAACCGAGAATACAGTAAACCTAGCAGCTCTCGACTTTGAGAGGTATTTGCGAGTACCCTCTTCATCTGCAACAGGAATAGATTCAAGAACAGCCAATTGCGTATCTGTTCTTCCACCAAGCAGGTCACAGACAGGCAAGCCTACTGACTTTCCAAAGACATCCCAGCATGCAATATCAATCGCCAATTTTGCTGATTCATTTCCAAGCAAAGCGGTATCCATAGCGTCATTGAGGCGATCAACCTTTCGAGGATCCAGCCCAATAAGCTTGGGTGCAATTTCTGCAATCGCTGCTCGGATACCAAGGCCATGTGCCGAAATATATTGGTCGAAGGGAGTACTTTCGCCCCAGCCCTCGAGGCCAGTGTTCGTGGTAACTCGCACGAATGTTGCGTCAAACTTAGTGATCGCCCGCCCTCCGGATAGATGGTATACGCCACCGGAGTAAGGGAGGTCGCGTTGGAAGACATCGATTTTTGTTATCTTTAAATCCGACATGGTTTCGAAGTGGGATTTTTTGACTGGTAGAGAGGACTATAGGTTCTCTGTTTTGGTAGCGGCGATCAGGTAAAAAGGCCCCAAGTTCTTGATTTAGATGAAAATCGCGGCTTACCCAGCATTATATTTGCGTAATCTGAGCACTTTTGCGGAGGAGAAGGATTGGGTATTCTAATTTCCTGTGATTATGCCAAGTTGGGTTTACGAACCCGACAGCAAACGGATCGAGTGCTCGGCTTGGCTTCACTCCCGATATTCAGGAACTAGTTTTGCGGGGTCCCGTCGTCTCGAGGCTTCCACCACAAGGCAACTGTACTTCCCTTGAATACCCTCTCAGCTTCCTCACAGGACTCATCGACGATTTTTTCTCAAGTCAAAACCGAAAGATGCCAGAGACGCTTACCGGAACTTGTATTTGTAAAAGAGTAAGCTTCGCGGTTAGGGGGAAGCCAAATGCAGTGTATTGCTGTTATTGTGGCGACTGCGCTAAAGGGGCAGGGGGATCTTGTCAAATAGTGCGTACCTACAAAGCCTTTTTGCTGTATATAGTACCTTGATGTCCATGCTTATCACTGATTCCCGTCGCAGACCGCTAGTTATTTCTCATAGCTGCGATACTGGCAGCTATGATTCAAGAATCGCAGGCCTTTTCAGCACTACTATTAGTTGAGAAAACTTGAAGCAATCTCTCCTTCTCAGCGAACTTTTACTCTCCATCCTCTGTCTACCATCGTTATATTTGATTCGCACGGCCAGATTGCGCCGTGTCGTTGATCTGATCGTCATCCTGGTCGCTAGAACATGATCAACCACAGCGCTCTGGAGTCAAATATCCGAGATCAACATAGTAGGAGCGAGATCTTTCACCATCTGCGTAGCTGTAATGGGCCGCATGAAAATATTATGCCTCAATCTGTGTACTTATATGAACGCAACTCACTCGTAAGCCGGCCACGCCCGTGAGTTGGCCGCCCGCCACCCCTCTACTGAAATCCCATATATATTAACAACAGCGCAGGATGCCAATTTCCACTAGTATTACTAGTAGGTCTCTCAGGGCACCTGTTCCTTTCATAACCTACAGCCCTATATAGAACTCATACCTCTATAGTGACCTCTATTGAGCTAATTCAGATAACTACACAGATTTTATATTGATACAATCACCCATTTCAGCTTTAAAATATAGGTAGACTTGAAAACCATGAAGATTCCTCTCTTATACTACTTAGTAAACCCCATTTTCAAGTGACAAGCACATGTATTTAAAGCGGGGTATATAGATGAAGATTCAAAATACCATTCGGGAGATGAACTGTATGATTTCCTTTTCGAGGCAGTTTATCAAATATTTCACCGTTGATCCAAAGGGAAGCTGCCAACATAGACTTGGAAGAAAAATGGCAAAGAGCGTCGCCATGCCATTGGGGTTTACGGAGCAACAATTATAAGGTGACAGAGAAAGATTAAACAAGTATGAATTAAAGCCTTCCTTAAGATCAAGGATTATTTTGCAGACTGATTCGTTTGAATTCTGCTGTAGTATCCCTAATAGCCCCTTCAACAGGGAGTCGCTCCATTGAGCTAGCCCCATAAAAGCCATGCAAGCCCTGCACTCTATCCAGCACGAACCTCGCGTCATCGGGCGTAGCAATGGGTCCTCCATGACACAGCAGAATTATATCTTTCTCAATCTGAACAGCCGCATCCCTAATTGCCTGGATCTCCTTAACACATTCTTCCAAAGTCTTTCCAGTCTTTGCCCCGATCGTCCCCGAAGTCGTCAGGCCCATATGTGCGACTAATATATCAGCGCCGGCCTCTGTCATAGCCCTAGCTTCCTCAACGTTGAAAACATAAGGCGTTGTCAGCATGTCCAGCTTGGCTGCGTGTCGGACCATCTCCACCTCTTTGCTGTAACCCATTCCTGTCTCTTCAAGGTTGGCACGAAACTGGCCATCAATCAATCCCACCGTAGGAAAATTTTGTACTCCACCAAATCCCAGATCTTGTAGTTGTTTCAAGAATCGGGGGATATTCTTGAATGGATCCGTGGCGCATACACCTGCGATGACAGGGGCCTCATTGACGATGGGTATGACCTCCGCGGCCATCTCCACCACGACTTCATTCGCGTTGCTATATGGCATCAGCCCGGCAAGACTACCACAGCCTGCCATGCGGAAGCGACCACTGTTGTATATTATAATCAGATCTGCACCGCCCGCCTCCACCGATTTAGCGGAAAGGCCAATACCTAAGTATATGATTTTAGCCAAGTGCAAGAGATGTCGCACGTATCCATAGTACGTACCAGCGCCAGCTCCAATTATTGGATTTCCGTCTTTGATTTGACGGCGCATGCGGGTGACAATTTCGCTGCGACAGGTAAGCGGCATCGTGTCCAGAAAGAAACGGATTTGCGAGATAGATCTAGGGATAATAGGGTTGAAAACAGGTAGAGAGGATAATTCTCGAACAAAAGATTCAAGCAAAGTCACTCGATGAGATACTCCTTGTTTAATACCCAATGCTTCGCTCCCAGAAATCTTGGTCCTGCGGCAAGGAATTGTAAAATACCAGGTCACTGCGGGGATGGAGTTGGAGATGAGACCGCGGAAAAGGCGGAGGCAAGGCATCCATCCGGCCAGCTGCCAGCTGGCACATAAGCGATACTTTGACCGCCTGCCACTCCACCGCGGGGAACCAGCAAGCTATAGCGACCCGGTTAAATTGTGTACGCCATCAAACCATATTTACATCTTCATTCAAGTTTTCATTTCCTAGTCCCCCTGGATTAGTCATGCCACATATCATTCTCTTAGGAACCCTCGACACTAAACACGCCGAGATTTCTTATCTCTATAACCAGCTGCAGCGGACGGCGGCCAATTTTGCGACACCCTTAGAGATCACATTAATTGACTGTGGTTGTCAACCGACCATTGATGATGTGATCACAATAAGTCACACGGATCTCTTAACCAAATATGCCCCCAGCGATGTCAATGAACTGTTGACTCTATCTCGTGGCCAAGCCATTGAATTCCTCATCAATTTCGTTACTAGATGTGTTGTCGACATATTAAAAACAACAGAGATTCATGGAATTATTGGCGCCGGTGGTAGCTGTGGAACAAGTCTGGTCGCTGCTGTGATGAGGGCAGCGGCACCACTCGGCATGCCCAAACTGATCGTCAGCACTATCGCGTCCGGAAATACCGGGCCGGTGGTGGGTGAATGCGACATTACCTTAATGTACTCGGTGGTAGATATTGCGGGAACCAACAGTCTTCTGCGCGAGGTGTTGAGTAACGCAGCTGGCGCCATTTTTGGCATGTCATCGGCATATCAGCGCAGCCTGAGTGAAAATCGGGCCCAAATTGCGCAGGGTCATGGAGGCGAGAAGAAGACCCGAGTCGGAATCACCATGTTTGGTGTGACTACACCATGTGTGGATCGTGCGCGTCGTCACTTGGAAGACAACTATTCTGTTGAAGTCTACGTGTTTCATGCCACTGGACATGGAGGCAAGGCGATGGAACGCTTGGTAGAGGAGGGCCGACTAGATGCCATCTTGGACATCACAACGACTGAGATTTGCGATCTAATTGCCAATGGAGTCATGGCCTGTGACGAAAGCCGTTTACAAGCGACACTCGAGCGCGGGATACCAAGCATTATCTCCGTCGGAGCTACTGACATGGTCAACTTCGGTCCGATCGACACGGTCCCATTTCACTATCGTGACCGCAAGCTTCAAATCCACAATCCGAGTGTGACCTTGATGCGAACTTCCCCAGCCGAATGCCAAGATGTTGCACAATTTATTGTTAACAAGTTACGCCAGTTTGCCCTGAACCAAAATATGGTCGAGGTGTGGCTTCCCGAAGGTGGGGTAAGCAGCATGGCGGCAGCAGGGTCAGCATTTGCAGATCCTCAGGCCTACGCCGCACTTGCTGATACTCTGCAATCTGGCCTTAAGGATAACAAGATTCGCGTGGTATCAGATGAGCGTGAAATTAACGATGAGAGTTTCGCGGTTGATATTGCGGATCGACTAATGGCTCTCGTTGCGGAGTACACCGACCGTCCAATAACTTGTTAAATTGTTCTTTCTTGAAATCAGGTTGCCTAAGATGATTGAATTCAGCAATATTCCAAATTCCTGCGGACCCTTTTATGGAGCCAATGATGTTGGTTGCCACATATCTTTACTCAATTTTTTCAAGCACTTTATCTGTAATTTTCTACAGTATTCCTCAAATTAGTGAGGGTAGAACACAGTAGACACAGTTAAAGACTCAATATGAAGTTGTTGCAAGGTTCTTGGCGAATGCATATTGCTGCCGCAAGACCTACAAAACCCTGCGACTTGTTGTGTCTCAAAGAATCTCAATAATTAATTTAATTCTCCTCATAATAGCAAGGTTAGGGGTCGGCGCGATATCGCGATCTGGCGATATCTCATCGAATTTATTGTAGATCGCACCGCATCGCAGTGAAAAAAAAATTTGGCGATACGGTATTGTTATCGTATCGTTAATTTAATTTCTTACAATAATTATCGTCCACTAATATCGTCAGTATCGCTGTCTTAACAATACGATAACGATATAAGCCCTGCGGTAACGATATTATCACCAACTTGCCAAGTCACATGAATCAGCTAATCAGAGGCTCAGGAGGTACTGAGTCAAACAAACTAGCCAATCAGAGGCCTCTATATATGGCCGTCGGTCCCATCTCCAAAATATATATTTAAATACCTATAACTACTATTCTGACCTTCCACTATGCCTATACAGTAATTAAAACAGAAGAAGATAGCACAGGATTAAAGAGAAACTGTAAATATACTACTGTAACCTATTACTATATCTATATAGTAATTAAAATAGAATAATATAACGCAGTGTTAAAGAAAACCTGTAATTTAGCTATAATAACTGTAAAAAAAACAACACAGAATAATCAACTAATAACTACGGCTATATATCTTCTGCGGCTAAATCCACCTCTGTAACTAAATCTCTAACTATATCTGTAATTAATTAATTAATCCTTATATTCCAACAGCATTAAAGTCTATATTATATCTATATCTACTAAAAAGTATCAGATCCCTATGTAATGGCAAACACTAAGGAACAGGCTAGAGATCTGTGACTAGGCAAGACTTCGGATAGTAATCAAAGAAGAGAGAATTAACTAATAATTATCAATAGTAACAGAGACTAATTCTTAAAGAATCCTCAAGGACAACAAGAATTTTGCGTCAAGTCATTCGTCCTAACTATCACGTGGATTAGGTATAGATTGGGCACGAATCGCTAACGTGGCTGAAACAAGATCGAATTGTTAAAGGAAATACAAAGTGAGGTAATTGCTTCTGACCGAAGCTCACTCTCTTTGACATGAGCCCTGTGATAATACTTCACAGTACCTACTAAGCATAAGATAGTATTCTGTAAAAGATTTACCAAATCACACCTATACATCAAAAGATATCTATAAGAAATACACTAGTTCTAAAATCTTTCACTAATTCCTTACTAGTATTTTCTTATTAATTATTTAAAGCTTACATCCTATCTTAATATCCTATCTAGCTACTACATATCTTATCTAACTCTTTACTATCCTGACTTTTCACCTAATAATATCCTAGTAAATACATCTAATAATATAGTAGAGATTATTAACTAGTAATATTCTGTCATTCTGTCTCTTTATCTATATACTAGAATCCCTAACCATTTTCAAAATTAGGGTAATCTATTATCCGAGATATTATCTAAGCCAGAGATAAAATTATAAGATAATTTTAATTAACTCAGTCATAAAGAATAGAAAACTATTTAAGAGTCAATACAGAGATATATTATTTATTTCTATTATACTACATTAACCATAAAATCCCTGCTAGATTATTTTAATACCATCAGAACAGAAAACTATATACTTCACGCAAAACTTTTTTATTATACATAAGCTCCCTAGGAAGAGGACTCTGTCTCGTTAAAGTATACTATAATTCAGGCCCTTCAGAATTAGCTAATATTACTAGATAAAGAAACACAGACAAGATCTGCTAAGTGTCCAATCTACTTTTCTAGAGAAGAGATACAGAAATATTCAGAGGATTATCGCCAAGAGCAGAAGAAACTATAAGAATTAGGCGAAATAAGGGATCTAATCGGAACAGATACCCTTAGCTGGGTTTCAGATAAACATGAGCTCAAACGGTGCAGGGCTGTCATCCAGACCATCAAGAATGGTTTAATAGAACATTGAAGCAGTGAGATTGAGAAGACTGCGGCTCTTTCTCATTTTCCTTTCAATGACCATGAAGAAAATAAGTGATATATTTTCATAGCTCAGACCTCAATCTTAATATGCAATGCCGCTTGTTGGATCAGATTCCTGGGGTAGCCATGCGGTAGCCATGCCATAATTCCAGGATACTCTCCACCGGAGCGCTTTATTCATATATCACCTACGAATATCACAGATAATCAACAATGAGTACTGGCAGAGCGTCGCGCTAATGCATGAGCCTGCGCCATTCCTACCCCGATCCTCTCAGGTCGATGTAACGTGCCATTTTACGCCCTAGTGATCGAGCTTTCGTGAATCTAATTATCGCCGCACGTGTGGTCTTGGTTATTCCATTGTTGATCTCGGAGGCGGCCGTGGACAGAACTTGATCCGCTTCAATGAGTAGTATCCCAATCATCCGGACGGCTGATCTTGCAGGATCTGCCGTCCACTGTGGAGTATATTTCCGAACTGCCGGATGGCATCGAAGCGACGAGGCATGACTTTTTCACACCCCAACCGGTTCACGGTATGTATTCACGATGCCTTTAAGCTTCACATTGACTGTAGGCTACAGAAGCATCGATATACATCTTCCACCACGCGATCCACGACTGGTCTGATCACCAAGCCGAACAGCTCGTGCCTGCTATAGACCCAGAAAAGTCGACTTTGCTCATTATCGATCGGATCATGTCCGAAGTGGGGTCTAAGCTCCGCGACGTGGAATTGGACATGCTGATGTGGCTCGCTGTTGGGGGGATGGAGCGCACAGAGACGCAGTGGGAGCAGCTGCTCCGGAATGCTGGACTGAAGTTGACCAATGTATGGCGTTCCCCGAGATGGGGCTACTCTGATCTGGAGGCCAAATTTGCAGGCTGTTACTCCGTAAAATCCGAAGAGTGCATTGCTCTTAGTGTATCGTCAGCTGGTATAATCTTGTTTGAAGAGACTTATGCAAACCTTGGATGCTTCATGTGGGATGCTCGACCGGTTACCGGTGTGTAGACCGACGGAGTTATGCGGAGGTAAAGTTTAATATCCGCCACTGGTGTCATCGACCGCAGGTATAACAAGAGCATCGCACTATCAACTGACGGTGGTCTTCCGACGAGCTCACTGTCTCACATTCGGATATCCTCGCTGGCAGATCATTCATCATGTCGCTACCAACCGCCAAGCTGGGCAAAAACGGCCCTAAAGTCCCCCGTCTAGGCCTGGGTCTCATGGGCCTGAGTGCCTTCTACGGCACGATCAAGCCCGACAGCGAACGATTAGCTTTCCTAGACGCAGCATACGAGCTCGGCGAGACCTTCTGGGACAGCGGTAAGTGCATCCACCCAACCTACAACCATCATCCCCATGCTAACCCACCCAGCCGACATGTACGGCGACAACGAGGACCTCCTAGGCAAATGGTTCCAAGCCAACCCCTCCAAGCGCGAGCACATCTTCCTCGTCACCAAATTCGCCAACCGCAGACGCCCCGACGGTTCGTACTTCGTCGACTCGACCCCGGAATACGTGCACCAGGCGTGCGCAAAATCCCTCGCCCGCCTGGGTATCAGCACCATTGACCTCTACTACTGCCACCGGCTTGACCGGACGACTCCCATCGAGAAGACCGTGCAGGCGATGGCACAGCTCAAGGCAGAGGGCAAGATCCGGTACCTCGGGCTGAGCGAGTGCAGCGCCGAGTCGCTGCGGCGCGCGCACGCCGTCCACCCTATCACCGCCGTGCAGATGGAGTACTCGCCGTTCTCGCTGGAGATCGAGAGCCCGCAGTACAGGCTGCTGGAGACAGCGCGCGAGCTGGGCGTGGCGGTTGTGGCGTACTCGCCGCTGGGGCGGGGGTTTTTGAGCGGGGAGATTACCTCGCCGGACCAGTTTGAGGAGAATGATTTCCGGAAGTTTGCGCCGCGGTTTAGCAGGGAGAATTTTCCGAAGAATCTAGAGTTGGTGAAGTCTATTCAGGGTCTGGCGGAGAGGAGGGGTGTAACCCCATCGCAGTTGACACTTGCGTGGTTGATGGCGCAGGGGGTGGATATCTTTCCTATCCCTGGTACGACACGGGTGGAGAGACTCAAGGAGAATCTGGGGAGTCTGCGGATTACCCTGTCGAAGGAGGACGAGCGTGAGGTTCGGAAGGCTTGTTCGGCGGTTGAGGTTGTGGGCGCTCGGTACCCCGAGGCGGTCGTTTCGACGCTGTTTGCTGATACGCCTCCTCTGTGAGTGCGACAGACAAGTTATTAATCCCGTGGCTTCGTTTACGCTATGCTGGGCTTAGATGAATTGGCACAGGGGTGGGAAAAATGAATATGCTATCCAGTTCACTATAGTTCTGTCAGTCGAACAAGATGTTGAATTATGCGTCCTGGTTTGTAAGCCTGATGGTCCTCGTCCAAAGCCCCTGAATTCATACGGCGGGAGCCGCAGCTTAGCAAGATTATGTATAATATATCTTTGTTTATTCTGACGGGAGGATATGTCCCCGACACAATCAAAGTCCGAAGATAACGAAAACCGATTGAACTTTCAGCATCCTCCAGGACAATGCCTAATATGGGGACCTTTATCGTGTTTCTTAAGGCGCGAGTTAATATTCCACTGTTGATTGCCGAATGTTGTCCGTAGGCAAACACAAAATTGGCGTTCAAAAGTTAGCGAGTCAAATACCGGGGAGCAGTTTCTGTCCTTTCGCGTCGGTTATTGATTGCACGTCTCCACACATAATTCCGGCAACGGCTTGCAAAGCCATCCTTTAGATAATAATGCATAGTATAGCTATTTAAATATCTCATGGAATAAGGCGTAGAAAAAGTAAGGTCGATAGTCTTAGCGACAAACACCGATAAAGAAGCGTTCTTTATAGTAAAAAGGAGAGTCTTTTAACAATGAAGTACCAATCGGGGATAATTATAGATTGTTCTCAGCCATCTATTAGTTCTCTATAGAAGTCACAATCCGATCAAATTTCATTCCACTTGATTTTTCTCTGGCCCTTTTCCGGGCCATCTTTCTTATCGTCCCTCGTATAGCAATGTTTGATTAGCCCAGGTTTTTATCACGCAGGACTTTAGAGAATATTCAAAAATGGGAATTCAGGCAAAGGAACTGAAAGGGCGTAGGCAATAAGGGAAAGGCGGTACGGGTGGCTTATAAAAACGCCAGTTGCCATGCTAACAATGGTAATTTACATAGTACTCCCCTAGAATATTGAGCTTCAAAGTACACGGGACTGGTGGATGCGTCGGATACAGGAAGAACGAGGGGCAAGAACGAGGGGGAGAGGCGGGAAGGTAGTTAGTAGGGGGCGGACAAGGAGGGAGAGTGAAGAAAATATAGGAAAGAGGGAGGCACATGGTGGGCAGGCACCGTTGTGATAAGTTGCAGCGACAGAGAGGCCATTTTTGGCGCCCTCAGTGACCTAGCCACCAAGCGCCAAAACAACTCAGAAACAGAAGTTGCTGGGGGTGTGGGCTTGCGGGTGGGGTCTGGCTGGTGCGTGGCGGTAGATGGCCGGAGGTCGTGTCGGGACGGGTTACCAGATGACTGTGAAGGGCTACAGCCGAATTGATTCAATTGAGCGGTGCCAACATGCAGTTTATCTAAAGCTTAAAGAAGTCTCGAAATAGGGGGTGACAGGCGGTGGTTAAATAGCCTGGGTCAGAGTTGATAGATCACATCGCACAGGCCAAGCCTGGGCAATAGATCGGGACCTGGCCCGTTACAATACCCCCCTCCTCATATTAAATGTGTAAACGTCTAATTCGTGCTGCTTCCTTGGCGGGGAGTGGCCGATTTATAGCCAAAACGCTGCCGAATCGTTCCTCGAATTTGTCTAGTGCGCTGTAGTTTTTGACCGATATCAACAGCTCCTATATGTACTCTGCATAATCTGTCTAATGGACTAGTACTTCTCTTCTTGTACTATGCCTAATACAGTGGGTGCGGGCTGCTAATATCTTCTCTATCTGATATTCTGCTTTGCTGTTGACTTCTATAGGAGGTGGCTGTGTGTTGTTAATAATTTGTGAGGGTAGTAGGTCTGTAGCTGCTGGCCGAACTAGTTTGATATGAAATACTGAATAAATCCCTGACGGAATATCTAACTTTATAGTATGAGATAATAGTATATTGATAATAGTATACTAGATATATAGCTAGTCTAACTTCTTATAGGGTTGTGTAGATTTTATATTTTGCAGGTTAAGCTATATCTTGTCTTCTGTCTTATATATAGATGCTGCTTATTATATGTGATTTGCTTAATACTATTGCTGATCCTGTGTAAATATTATGACTGTCTAGGCCTATTTAGTGGTATTTTAGAGTTAATTTACTAATGCTTTACTAGTCTTACTAGGACCTAAGAGTGCTTCTTTGTGTGTGTTATTATCTTCTGTTAAAATAGGATTAATATAGTAACTATAAGTAAAAAAGAATAGAGATACTCTAGTTAATATTATATCTTAGTTATTAATTACTATAGCTACTATAGAGAGTAGTTTTAACTAATTATTTTATATATAATAGGTAAATACTTATAGGATTTATTTAATTTCCTAGTTTGCTTATTCTGTTAAGCTATTAGTTTAGGGATAGAATATAGTAGATAGTCAGTATAGGATCTGTAGTCTTTTATATATAATTTACTAGAACTTACTTATAAACTAGGGACTATAGTTACTAGTAATAGTTATAGATAGACTATAATATATATAGAAATATGTTAAAGGGCTTCTACTATTATATCTATAGTAATTAAATTTATATCTACTAATATAATACTTTTTATTAGCTAGTTAGTAATAACTAGTGTAAGATGGGAATGCTCGTAGGCTATCTGCGTTGGCAGACGGGTCGATTGCGAAGAGACAAAACCACCACAC
>JAMAGY010000135.1:0-13522 GCA_023626415.1 Penicillium sp. S1701
ACTTTTTTTCTATTCTTATTTAATCTTTTACTAAATTAATTATAGATTTTATTATAGATCTATTTTTTATATAGATTAAGAAAAAGCTTATTAATATAATTTTAATAATTATTAATTATTTTATAAAATATAGTTAATTTCTTATTATTTTTATTATAATTATTATTAAAAAATTAGCTAAATTCTTTTATATAGAGATAGAATTTTAATATAGTAATCTTAAGAAAATTATTTCTAATAAAAAATTAATATTTATTAGTAAATTCTAATTAAAATTCTGCTATTATTTATAAATAAAGCTTTATTTTTTTAACTATTTTTTATCTATAGATAAATAATTAAATAGAATAAATAAATTAAATCTTAGAAGACTATTGAGATACGCGAGTCGTAAGGTTGAAGAAGGTTGATTTTTTTTCTAAGGTAGGCTATAAGGACATATATACGGGAGGCGTCAGGCAGTACTGCCGTACCTGTCCGCCTAGCAGAGAACATGACTAATCTGGGTTCTATTCTCTTATCCTCCCCTACCAAAACGAAGCGTACATTACTTATAACTGAATACACACACAAAAGAAATCTTATTAAAATACTAAAAAGACAGCTACTAGATAAGAATAACGTAGTTTATACCCATATAGAGGCGAAGAGGCATCAGTAAGAATTATTCATTATACAAAAGGCTAATAGCAAAAATAAGACGCGTCGTACTGCAAAAGTCGTATTCTTAGGGGTCATGTACACCTGTTCTGGGAGCTCCTGAAGACAGATATGACTAGGACTAGCTAATCAGAGAAGGCAGTCAGGCCAACTAATCAGAGCGCACAGTAGTATAAAACCACTGCTAGTAATAATAATCTTATCTTTTCTTCTTCTTCCTCTTTATATCCTTTAGCTCCTATCACTGCTAGTAGACATACTAATATTAATTAAGTCTTAAAAGCTTCTACTCTCTTATAAATAATAAGTGCCTTTCTGAGATACTAACGCGTTAACTTTGACAGTTAAGACTGCTTCTAATCTAATACTGTGCCTATTTATATTAGTGTTAATAAAGATATAAGCTGACAAGTCTTATAGCCTGTAAACAGAAGAGCACTCACTCTCACAGTGATAATAGCTAATATCTGTTATAAACCGATATAAGCTAGACTTAACCTAGAATATCTGATAATAACCTATTACGATAGCTTAAGAGTGAACTTAGTAAGGCTACTCCTAAGCAGTTCTTACACGAAGATAAGACTTCTGTTAGTGATAATACTACTGTTAATATAACTTTTACAGGTACTTTATTCTCTATTAGAGGAGATATCTTTATTAGCTAGGTCCTTCTAGTTATTAGAGATAAGTCTGCTTATATAACTTTTGTCTGTTCTCTGGCTAACTGACACTCCTAGAGGCTCTCCTTCTTAATACTAAGAGTAATCTGATTATTAATATTATCTAATAGCGCTAGAAGAATACTGATCAAGAGAAGGCCCTTATAGCTATAGAAATCAAATAAAGTATAGATTAGTAAAAGAGAGTACCTAATACTATTAACTTATATAAGAAAAAAAAAAACAACTCCCCAAGCGCAAATCGAATTTTTGTTATATCTCAGGAACCGGGCCATTTCAGGCTTCCTAAATTAGTGCAAGTTTTATCTAACTCTACGCGCTATATTATGATATAGGTTTTATACCCTGTATCTTAATATGCCGGTGCTGTGTGTGGAAAAGGCGTCTCGCCGTTCTCTTAGCGGCGCTTCGGCCGCGATGAAAACTTTGCTAAGCAACCGTGAATACGTCTAGAACGTTAATCGCACGGCTACGGAGCTATTAAATGAGCTTAATAGTAGCCAGAAAGCGACTATTAAGACTGAGAAGGTGAGGGATATGCTCGAAACTGTTTGGGTGCTCACTAATAATCTGATATGTCTCTCTCTCTACGATTAGCAGTATAAGCTTTGCTTTCTGTGTGAGAACCTTTGTCGCGAGATTATTGATGACGTCAAAACCGCCTTGGCGTCTCCGACATGTATAGGCACTGGCTTATGGGCATTAAAAGTAGTCGCTAATACTGTGCTGCTGGCTCACTATCTCTTGTCTCCTAGATCTACTAGCTCTGCTGTACTAGTAGTAGGTGTACATGACTGTGAGGTTATCGTGTGCCTTAATAATCACGAGCTAGTGGCAGAGTATCGCTGTAAAATATTAGCCAATATAGTCTAAGAGATCAACAAGATACAGATATAAACCGCTAGGTTAAAGAGTATTCTTTCTCTTACTAGTGTAGCAGTACTAGCTACCCGCTAGCTCTGATCTAGAGATATTAGACTGATAATATATAATACGAAGGAGACAGAGATAATAAGAGCTTATTAAGATATATAGGTGTCTCGGATAGGTAAAGCTGCGTTTGTGTATCTGTCTATGTGGGGTGCTATTATCTATAGTGTTCTATAGTAGTCCTTAGTAGATAAGCCGATAATCGACGATCTTAAGAGGGCCTTAAAGATGAAGGGTGAAGCTATCGTGCTGCAGAATAATTAGAAGGAGGCCCGGATTGTCAAGATTAGATAGCTGAAGCTACTATGAGAAAGGATATCGCTCGCGTTGTTTATTCTTAAATTTAGTACTCTCTAAGCCGCTAATCTTACGATTTAGAATAGTATACTTTAGGATAGTAATTATTTCTAGGCTGTTCTATATAACAGGTTAATCTGTGTGTGTCAGTGCTTTAACTATTAGGAATATAGTTATATAGGAACCTTCTGTGCTAAACTAATAACGTATATTTACTGTACTACAGAGCATTAATCTCAAGACTGTCTTATACGTATAGTAGACGCCATAAAGTGTGCTAATTATGATAGCTCATATCCTGCCTGAGACTCTGAGTGTGAGGTGAGGATAGCTACTGTTAAGAGGAGTCAGATATTATCAAGGCAGCGTGGTCTCTATTACAGAGTCCCTGCTGAATACAGTATTAATAACCCCCCCATATCGCTGCCTCCCTCTCAGCCGAGCTCTTAGAGCACCTTACAGGTGTCTAGTAATAAAGAAGGTAGTGCTTCTATATCTGCGGCCGCACACTCTAGTAACAAGGAGCAATCCAACTCTCAAATCACTGAACCGACACGCACTATATCAGGTATTCAGATCACCGAGAAGGCCGGCAGCTAGTGTGCTTAGAAGAATAAAAAGAAGGAGAAGAGGTCTTAAAAGTCAACAACAGCGTCGTCTAGAGGCCAGAAGAAGGTGTAATAAGCTCAGGAAACAGCTGAATAGGTAACTGAGGACGAGATAGAGGTTGACACTCTATCTGTTACCGAAGAACAGGGTGAGACAGCTGGTCAGACGTCTCAACAGGTCGCTTCCGTGTCTTCTCTAGAAGTGTTATCACAGGAAGCTCCTGTGTCTGATCTAGCTGTTATTTTATTTAATGATAGGGAGAATGGCCTGTATAAGGAAGTGATTAGAGACACTAGGGTCTCAGTCTTTCGCGCAGGCCAGGATGCCCGTGATCTTGCACGGGCAAAAACTGTAAGGGTAAGAGCTGCACTTACAGAGAAGCGTCTCAAAAACAGCAGCAGCCAGGCCACTAGTACTACTAACAGCAGTGAACGACGCCTTACCAGAGCCGCTATAACTACTATAATCGCCGAAGCCGCTAATCGAGCCTTATCAGAAGCCGATGCTGATGACCGCTAGCGTGATGTATCCTACTAACCATTATCACTACGATAAGTATCGTCAGTGCCTAGAGAACTAGCAAGGAAGAAGAGAAAGCGTGTATCTTCTGTTAGCTATGTCTAATTACAGCTATCACTGCTATCTACACCTAGAATCACGAGAAGCAGTAATCAGGACAGCCTTGTCGCCAGCCAAGACAATATAATCATTCTTCGTGATGACACTAGTAACGATCAAGGCGATCAGAACAACGCTCCGCCATCAACCAGAACCAGGAAGACCCGCACTACTACCTAATAATTAATATGACATCAAATCAACACATATCTAGGAATATAACGTAGAAAGCTCTGTCGATATATTAATATAACGTTAGCAGATCCAAAGATATCGTGATAGCTCAGTTTCTCCGTGATCCAGCGGTGTTGGAAGCTGATATTATTGTAATTTAAGAACCTTAGAAGAACCCTTTCGAAGATAATACCCATCACCCTGCAAAACACACATATGAGCTGCTGATTTTAGAGATTAATACAGCTGCCGGCTAACGAGCGAGGGTGTGCTTCTTTGTGTCCAAAAAGCTCGCCGATTAGACATATACTACCTATTCTCCCGATTACCAGGAACTACGAATTAGTGATGACCTCTATATTATTAATTTATATAACGACTGCAGCACCAGATCAGCACAACACCTATTACCCGCTATTCTGCCTGATCAGCCTCAGATATTAGCTAGTTAGCTAGTTCTTAGAGACTTTAATCTTCACTATCCATACTAGGAAGGCGGAGATGCAGAACCTAGTGCTGCTTCAGAGGATCTTCTTAATCTCATAGAGATAGTAGCACTAAATAGCTGCCTTCCAGAAGGCACTGTTACCCGCAGAGACGGCAATTCAGCCAGTACAATTGATCTTGTCCTCGCATCTGCCAATATAGCGGACTGGGTGATATATTGTAGCACGGACGAGAGTGTACACGCTGATTCAGACTACCTGCTGATACACACTCTTCTTGATATCGAAACCTCTCAGATTAAGGATCCGGTGCCTCGCCGTAACTGGAAGGCCATAGATGAGCCTAAGTTCGCTGAATATATTAATTTGAACCTAGAGAGCTGGTCCCCTCTCCTTAATACACATCACTAAATTAAAACTGTAACAGAATATCTTCTCCGTGTAATACAGCAGGCTACACAGGCCACAGTGCTAAGGGCACGCCCGTCAGCGTATACCAGAGAGAGATAGAACGAGTAATGTACTGAAGCTATTAAAACATGCCGGAGGCTCTTTCAGGAGCTGAAGCACGCTAAAAACGAGGAGGACTATTAAGAACATCACTAAGTGTATACAGCTGTACATAATCAAAAAGATTAAATTATTAAGAAGTTGTTGTCTAATTCCTTCCGGAAATAGGTGAGGAGTACTAGCGAGAGCCCCCGTGGTCTCTAGATGCTCTCTAAATAGGTAAGGATGCGAGAGTAAGCCTCAACGAGCTCCGTGATACCTCCGCTAAAGCATCCGGATAGCGCTATAGCCGAATCTAATAAGGCCAAAGTTGCCCTGCTTCGGCAAGCATTCTTTCTAAGCCCCCCAGAGGCCAACCTCAGTGATATTAATTCAGTGCGCTGCCGTCCCGATATCTAGTTCCCCGACATCACTAGGCAGAAGATATTTAATACTATTAAGCGTATTCTATCTAATAAAGCCCCCGATAAGGATAAGCTCCCTAACCGCGTGTGGAAGGTGCTAGCGGCCCTCAGTAATACTTTTATTGCTATCATTACTAAGATTTTTAATTCGTGTATGCGAATAGGATATAATCCTTACTGCTTTCAGGGCTTAATTATAGTCACCCTGCGGAAAGGCGGCTCACATGACTACCGTATCCCCAAGTCATACAGACTAGTAGCTCTTATTAATACCCTAGCTAAGCTTATAGAAGCGGTAGTTACAGCGCGTATTATATAGGCAGTTAAGGAGTATTAATTACTTCCTAATACTCATCTGAGAGGCCGTAAAGGCGTTTCTATTAAGCATGTTATACAGCTTTTATAGGACTGTATTTAAAGAGTATAGAGCTATAGCCGTAAGGTGTCTATAATTCTTCTAGATATTACTAGTGCGTATAACAATATATTATATACCTGCCTACTTAGTAATATTAGGAAGCTAGGCCTTCACTAACTAGCACTATAGATTAAGTCCTTTCTTACTAGCTAATACATATATATCAGATTACTAGGATATCTCAGTAAGATCTTTCTGACGCCTACCAGTATCTCACAGGACTCTTTGCTATTATTAATCCTCTTTCTTTTCTTTAATATATCTCTCTTATAAGCGTGCTATATAAGAAGAGATAAGGGCACTACAGAAGACTTTAGATAGGTAGATAACACTGTAATTATAGCTATATCAGAATTATATTATATAAATATATAACTTCTTAATAAGGCTCTTAAAAAGGCAAACCGCTAGGCCGAAACTTATATAGCTAGGTTTACACCTGACAAGTTCGAGCTTCTCTACTTTACTAATCTAAACAATAATAAGACTAATACTAATATTAATAATAGTACTAGTATCCCTGAGGATATTAATTTATATAACTTTAACACCTACTATTCTCAGGATAACGACTAGATACTAGTTTAAATATTAAACTAACTTATTCAACCCTCTTAACACGCTAAATATCTTGGAATCTAGCTCGACAAAGATCTTACTTTTACTAAGCATTGCTAATATATAATCTCTAAGGCTAATAGTAGTCTTAAAGCCCTTTAGGGCATTACTAGATTTATATAGGGAGTCTCTCTGCTAGCTATATAAAAGGTGTATTAGGCAGTTATGATACTATAACTCCTATACAGCTTTTTAGTATAGTATTGCTCTGCAGCAGGTATCCTGCTAGCTACAGAGAGGAATAAGGTTATTCAGGCCTTTGCCTGAGTGCAGAAGAGGGCTATAATCCTTATTAGCGGGGCTTTTAAGGGCGTGAGCAGTGTCCTAATAGATGTTGAGCTGTATATCTAGCCGATAAGACTTTAAATATAATAATATATTAAGGAAGTAGTAATTCGTATTAAAACTGGGCCTGAATAGGCCTAACTAGAAACTCTTAAATATAAATAAAGGCCTTATTAATATTGGCTAGGGGGGTAGTGCTCTCTGGAAGCTTTTAGATAGAAGAAGAGTAAGGTCTTACAGGCTCTTATACCGCCCTCGGGCTAATAGGAATCTTGTAAGGCCTTTATCTTGAAGCCCTGGGAGCCTTGTGTGACCTGTAAAATTGAGGACGCGGAGGCAGTGCGTGTCTCGTATAATACAGTGTATTATAAGGTGCTTAATTAGGATATTAAGAAGCTTTTAGAGCTGTATATATGTGAATATCAGATCTCCGAGAGATCTCTAGCAGAGATCTGCTTTACAGATAGAAGTAGGTATTAAGAGCAGGTTAGTTCTGCGGCTGTATTTATCTAGTGGTCTCTCTATATATATCTTTACTGATATCTTAGAGATATATCAGATTTGTCTGTGTATATAGTAGAACTTAACAGTATTGAGATAGCTCTTGATTAATATCAAAAACAATATAAAAGAGACCAAAACTATGCGGTAAAGTTAGTTATTTTTTTTGGACAGTTAAGCAGTAATCTAGACAGTCTCTAATCTAAAATGCTCTTCGGGCTAGTATATTATTAGAAGTATTTATAAAGCTATACAGGCCTGAAGAGGCTCAGATATAAGGGTGATTCCTGTTAAGATCTGCTAGATCCCTGCTTATATAGGAATACCTAGAAATAAAGCTGTTAACGTTAAGACAAAGTTTATAGCGGAATACAGAGAGACAGATTAATATATCCTTGTTACTGATATTGTCTAGCTAGCGTTGTCAGTGAAGAGATAGGTGAGGCAGTGTCTTAAAGAATACTAGATAAAGGAATAGGAAAAGTTGACAGATAGGCTATCTGTGTAGTACTATAAGCTAGTGCCTGTGCCTAAGAAAAAGATACTAAAACTATATAAGAAGTTTCTAAAGATATACAGCTCAATTTTAATACAGATACGCTCTTAGTATATCAGATTAAGATATTTCCTATTTAAATATATCTCACAGTAAGATAGAGACTCTAGAGAGGATAAATTTAATACAGAGAGGTGTTAGTGTGAGGAGAGCAGCCAGACACCTCAGTATATCCTTTTTTACTGCCCGTTATATACCGAACTATAAGCCTTATTTCTTAATAAGATTATATATAAAACAGATCTTAGGCGGTACTCAGACTATAATATACTTATATCACACCCGCTAGTCTGTTACTATATAGCCGAGTTTATATATAAGACAGGGCTGCTAGGGCAGTTCTGTGAGATAAAGTATAAAGATATAGATATCTAGGAAATAGAAGATATAGTGAATAATATATAAGTCTAGGTAGCGGTATAGGAGATAAAGACACTATATATAAAGAAGTTGACTATAGATATGCACTATAAGAGGTGTACTGTTTAATGAATCGCCAGAACTAGAAATTAATTAAGACAGCAGAGTGTGTAGAAACTAGGTGACTATAAGAAAGGGAAGGAGATTGGCTATAGAGGACGGGAATAGCTTTATTTTTGACTATTTAGGGTATATTAGGTATTAGATTGATTTATGTTTAGCATAACGCCATCTTCTCCTTTGTACTAGGTTATACGGCGTTCAGCAGGTTTATGCTGCTCCTGAGGTAGCACCTATATAGCCATTGCGTATATAGCTAGGCTGTATTAGGTTAATTGAATCTTGAATTGAATTGAATTGAATTGAACTTATATAAGATTTAAGTCCTATATAGATATCAAGTTAGAACACTCTTTAAGACAAAGAATGCTTATATTAAGTGTTAAAAGAAGAATAGCTCTTTAAAATTATATATATATGTTCTTTATAACAGCTATTAGGAGTTTAAGTACTGCACTAATTATATATATAATAAGTCAGATCAGCGCTATAGTATCTAGAAAAACTCATAATTCTAGGAAGTCGTTAAGGCTCAGAACCTAGTAAGTGTCTTCTTACTTCTAGATAATAACTCCTATGCTTAGGCTAAGCAGTAAAAGCGCTCTCTTAGTGATCTAGTTACTGAAACCGATAATAAGCTATCTTATAAGACTTCTCCTAGTCTAGTTAAGTCTACTTATCGTGTTAATACTGTACTAGCCACTCTTGTTTTCGTATATAAGACTTATCTAATAAATAAGCCTTCTTTAGCTCAGCTACTATTAGATAACTCTGCTCTAGTCTTCTCTCTTAGTAATTAGGAGTATATAACTGCTTTATAGTATACTTATTCTACTTAATCTGCTAAAATATATATATTATTAAATAATAAGAATATTCTATCTCTTTATATTCTTAAGATATAGTTAGTTAAGGCTAAGGGTTAGCTTAAACAGGATCTTTCGCGATTATATTAATAACTTTATATATTAGAGAAGGAGCAGAAGACAGAGGATATAACAGAGAAAGAGAACATATCTGTATATATTAATAATTATCTCTAGGATCTTTAATAGCAATAGCTAATAATTAATAATCTTCTGTATCTTATATAGTAATAGTACTTATCTCTTCTTTTTCAGGAATTATATATCTCCTAGAATATTACTCTCTTCGTATATAGCTAAATATATGTATATAGTTAACTTTAATATAATTCTGTTCTGATTTGTATCTCTTTTATAATAACTGACTCTCCTTACTACTAGTCTATAGGTCTGTAGTTAGCAGTATTAACTAATAGTTAATAAACTATCTAATAGTATATTCCTAGATACTATTCTGACAGCAATATAATTACTATCTGTGCCTGATTAGTGATTAATTTATAGAATCGCTATTACTAAAGTCTCTTACTAACAGTCATCATTCTTACCTATATTAGATAATAATATATCAGACTGACTATTAACACTCTAGTCTATAGGTTTAAAAACGCTCGCGTCTAAGGCTTCACTATCCTATTTATCTGTTTTCGCAGACTAGGCTGTAATTCGACTTACAGCTTTCTTATATATAGCTTATGATTATCAAGATTAATTAAGTAAATATTACTATACAGTTTTGTCTCTCTCCTCTACTAAGACTAAATATACATCTATACACTTAAACTTAGCCTATTCCTATTTTATCTAAGTTAACAAATTATCATAAGTAGGCAAGAGATTATTAGTATTTATTACTTTCTTAAGCTTATAAGCAGTTCTAATCCTTAATCTAGCTTTTTACAGAGCAAAATATATGCCCGTAGATATCTAAAGTTTCTTAGAATTAATTATATTCGCCTTAATAAGTTAGGAGCTATTAATTAATATATATAGTATATTTCTCTACGGATCTTTAAGTATATAAGTGCTAAGAGGGTAGTTCTCTAGTACCTTATATAGCCTAAACTACTTATTTTCGAACTTCTTACCTAATTTATTATATATCAGAATCTAATTATCTTTCTTAAAAGAAGTTTTTATAACTAGACTATCACGAACCTAAGCTCTCTTAATTATATAGTTTAATAGTAGCTTATTTGTCTTAGTTCTTGTATTATAAAGAGTTATAATCTGATCCTTATAAGACTAAACAGGCTTTCTGTCTTTAATATCTTTAGGAAGACAGGCTTTAATACTATAAATAAGGAAGTAAGAATTGTAATCTGTTCTAATATATTTGCGTACGCGAGTTACAAATAATACTTAGTCTATATACAGATCTCAGGTCTTTATTAGCTTCTCTATTAGGTATTTTGTCAGAATATAGTCTAAGAGACTATTAAAGTTCTTGATCTTCCTATTTATATAAGAATAGTAGAGAGTTATTGTTCTGTACCTAGTTTTAAAGAGATTAATAAAGTATACTATAATATACAAGAGGAGATTAGGATCTCTGTCAGAAATCAGCTCTTATAGAGTGCTATATTATAGAAAGATATCTTTATATAAGAATTCTGTAATAGCCTTATCAGTAGCCTCCAGGACTGTATATACTACTAGCTAGCTAGTAGTATAGTTAATTATTGTGATAATCTACTTATTACTATTTAGCGTTATTAGAAGTCGTCTAATAAGATTAATTCTCTATCTTTTAAATAGTACTGTAGTCCGAGAGACTATATATTATATCTTCTCCTATTCTAAGCTTTAGTATAATCTCTAGGAGATCTGACAGTTTAGGCACTGCTGTGTAATATCTTTAATATTCTGGTGTATTATTAGCTACTATCTGTGATCTTAAAGAATGCTATATAGACTAGGCTATGCTAAATAACTGTACTACTTATATATATAAATAACTAGCTCTATATAAAAGGGTTCTTTAACATACGCAGTTTCTGTGCTGTTATTTTCTATAAATATAAGTTATCTTTTATCCTTCTAATATATCTAAGAGGCTTATAAGATATTCTTAGATTAGTTATATAGTAGTATATTCTCTAGGATAGATATTACTCAGAAGTAAAGATAATTATAATATTTCTTGACAGTCTTCTTTTTAAGCTTTCTAGCTAGAAAAACACTCTTATTAAGATATCTTATAATTACTTTAAGCTATTCTTGTTCTAGAATACAGTATATATATCTTATTATATTTAGATAAACAGGCTCTATTCTTATAAGCACTAGCTATATAATATAATTCTTTACTATATTAGTAAATATATTTTTAATCTAATCTAGCTACTAATTAATAGTATTAGAAGATAATAATTTCTGATCTCTTTTAATATTAGATCTTTAAATTATAGCTCTAGAACTTAGCTATTTATCTTATAAAATATTTACTATATATAGTTTGTTACGCGTCGCTAACTAGTCACTGTAAGCTAACCTCCCGTAGTCCTAATACATACCTCAAGTCTACTATCTCATAACTATACTATTGCTTATACTAAGCCTTATATAGACTTAGGTCTATAGAGCAAGTCTTATAGATATACCAGATAGAGCGCTAAATAGGTCAGTCTGAAGAGCTTCTCTACTTATAGGATATTTATTATAAAGTAATACTATAGAAATAGAATCCTAAAAGATATTCTATAGTAATAATATTATAATTAATTATAAAAAACTAAATATATATATACTAATAAGTATTCTTATATATCTAGTCTTTCCTATTCTAGAGATAGGATTCCTATTCTATTAGTAGAATAGGAATCCTATTATACTATTAGAATATTATATAATTCTTAGCTATATAATATTATAAAGTAGTATTCTTTAACACAGTAATTTAGAGGCTGATTCAGATCTCTTATCCTTATATAATTTAGTCTTATATCTTATCCTAGGAATAGTTAGTTATAATCTTCTATTATTAATTATACTAGTATTCTGTAAGCTATAGAGCTTTACTGTGTTCTATAATATTATCTTTTTCTTCTAGATTCTTGTCTTAAGAATCTCTTATAATTATTAATCTCTCTAGTAAGTGTCTTTCTCTATTTTACTTTTTTTGTTTTTCTTATATTTACTGACTATACCCTTTTTAGATATCTTAGATTATAAGCTTTACTAACTAATTAAATATAAGGATTTTAAGTCTCTTATTCCTTATCTTTATTATATTACTTAAAATAAAACTTATATTTAGTCTGATTATTCTTATTATTATACTAGTCATAATTATACTAGTAGTACTATTAAGTATAAGATATCTAAGAAGTTATTTACTAATATAAAGTAGTGATATTTACTAGTCTCTTAAACTTTCTTAGAGAATAAGAAGAAAAAGATTCTTCTAGTATAACAGAAAATACTAGCTAAACTAGTATACTTAAGAAAGTAAAAGAGATTACTAAAGAAGTGTACTAGTAATTTTATTACTTATAAATATAAAGAAATTACTAAGTTAGAGAAGCTTAAGTATTATAAGGCTAAAGAGTTATAATATCTTAAAGATAAGTATATTAAGTCTAAGCAAAAAAAGTGTAAGATTAAGTTTTCTTATACTGCTTCTAAGAATATTAATTATACCTTGTCTAGAGACTATTAGGTTTTTATAGCTATATCTAAGAATTCTACTCTAACACAGATAATTATATTAGTAGATCCTATATTATTAATTTTCTAGGATAACTAGATATCTTTTTAGCTAGTAAGATTATAAGATCTCTATTATCTATTAATAGTACTATTAAACTAGCTAATAGTAGTCTATCAGATTCTTAATAGATTTCTATATATTTTTTAAGATATTATATCTCTTCTATTTTACTAGATAGTAAGATTTTCTGTTAATATATTTTATTTATAGAATTTGTTCTATCTTATATTTATCTTTAGTTTTTTATTTAATTTCTATATTTATAGTAAGTTCAGTATTTTTTAGTATAAGTTTAAGTAATAATATATAGAATATTATATAAATATATTATATACTATCTAATAGTTTTAAGTAATAGTTAACTAGTCTGATTTTTTCTTTAATTTTAAATAGTCCTAGTTTTAAATAGTTAAGCTTTAAGCTTAGTTACTTAGTTTTAATATTTTATTATAGAAGATATACTCTTTCTCTCTTTTTAAGATTTAGTTTCTTCTAGTAGTTCTAGTTATAGTAGTATTTTATCTATAAATTTAAAAACTTAATATCTCTAGTTAATTAGAGATATAATTATTTAAGTCTTAAGACTAGAAATTATAATAACTCTGTCTCTAAATATTTTCTGATAGTTTCTCTAATAATTATAGGATTATATCTATAATTAGTAAAGAATAGGATTTCTTTTATTATTATATATATAGTATTATTATATATAAATTATACTATTAGTAATAGTTCTGTCTAGTTATTCTGCTAGT